>PVIY010017538.1:0-49194 GCA_004026745.1 Myrmecophaga tridactyla | reverse complement strand
TGTAATACTTATAAACTAAAGCATAGTATTAAACAGTTGAAAGTCCGGTGTCAAAATAAAGGAAGATATTTTAAATTTACATAGCAAGCAACTTACTAATATTCTTAATATGTTAGTGGCTTATACAAATAAAAAGGAAAATATAAATAATCCAATTTAAAAAATGGACTGAGTTTATTTACAAATATTTCACAGAGAAAAAAATACAAGTGGCCACTAAACAAATGAAAATTTGCTCAGACTCACATAATATTTTCTAAAAAATAAATATTCACTTTTTCATTGCACATACAGGTAAAAATTAAATATATGTACATATATACATATTTATATTATTTATATATAACAACTTGGTGGATTCTATCAGAACAAACTTAGAGAACCTTTATGGAGAACAATTTTCTAGTGTCTCTCCCCTCTAGGAATTTATTCTTTAAAAATATTCCAGTAAGTTTACAAGGACATATGTATGAGCTATCCACTGGCCTTCAAATAAAATAAACTGAAAATAAATTAAAACTGTATAAGTATCCATCAAAATATATAAATGGTGACATAAATTATGGATCTTTATTAGGTACTTATGAATTCTTAGATATTTAAAGTTTATTGTAATAAGAATCAAAGCTAAGATCATGAGCAAATTGGAGGTTTCAAAATTTTAACTTCAGCACATACAAAATGAGGGGGATTATTCAGATTATTTGGGGGGATGCAAAAGGCTTAGAATCAAGTTCCGTTCTGGTAACCACAATCAAGATGACTGAGATTTAGTTTCCATATGATAGTTGAAGTTTAAATAGAAGTGGTTAATTTATTGGGCCTCTCTGAAAAATCAAATTCCTGAAAAAAATCAGACAAATTCAATATGCTATTATTATTACAGTCCTATGGAACTATGGCTTTATAAATGAAGTATCATATTGGCCATAGAATAATGTAATAGTACAAACATATATAATTTTCCTTACTCTTTTATAAGATCAATATGTTTCTGTAAGATGCTGTACTGTCCTTTGCAAATCTTGAGTAAATCAGCTTTATCTACAGAAAGAGTTCATGCTGACAGTACTTAATAACTATATATTAAAGTGAACTTTTGTTTCAAAAGTATTGTCATGTATCTTGTAATTTCATGTTCCCTTTATTTATAAGAGAAATGTACATTTTAATAAAGCTACTTGAGTTCTCCCTTTTGAGAGAAAAATATAGAGAAAGAATGCAACTTAACTTCTTGGAATATTTTTCACACATTGTGGCATATTAAATAGATGCCAATTGATTCCTCTTCACTTGATTGTCTCCATGTCAAGGTAAATCTAGTCAGCCTCACCTCTAACTCATTCATTTCCCTAAGCTTTAATGAACTGATTCTTCTTAATAGACCAATTAAGCCCATGTAACTAAATCAATCATTCTTCATGAAGCATGGACTTGCATTTATTTACCTGAATCAGGAAGACTGAGGATAACAGGCTATTAAGAGCTGTACTTTTTTAGTCACAAAAATATCATGAAGCTGACCTTCAAAGAATGAGATTTTAGACAAGAAAGGAAATCTTGGGAGGGTAAATTTGTTTATAATTTGCTTGGAAGACTGCCCTTTCTTTTAGATCCCCACTGTGACAGAGAGCTGCTTATTTCTACTTCAGAACAATTATTTTAAATTAGGACCATGCAGTTATGGAATTACTGACACTGGATGTCTTTGATGGAAGACAAACAAAATTGCTGCCAATTATCAAACTTTAGCATTAGAGTAAGAACCTAAAGCCATTCTGAAAGAAAGAAAAGTGTACTTGTAAAATTTGTGTGAGCCAAAATCTGGAGAAGAGAATAACTCAATGCTTAAAGCAAGAATCTACATGATTTTTATCTTCTCCACTTAAACAGCATATTTGAATTAATTGTTCTACAAACTCAAAAAGAAAAACATGGCATCATCCACTCCCGCTTAAACTCAGCCATTTGCAATAAGGAAAATAAGCACATGACTACAGTTCTAGAGAAAAGTCAATTGTGAAATGTTTCTCATCTGTAAAACATTCATCTCTAAGGTAGCTTCTTGCTGTGAATAATATAAACGGTGAACTTAAGATAACCATACTTCCGAGACATAGAAATAACTCACTGATGTACTTATCAAGAGATAAATGTATATGAGAACTGACACAATACTCTACAAAGTCACATACAAGAAAAATCCTTTGTTCCCAAGAGCTCCACAGTGCCTCAGTCTAAGTGATAGTCTGTTAAACACTTTCTCTTTGATTACTCTTTCCTTTTTTGCAGGCTGTTAACCCTCAGAAGTAGCAGCACAATATCCAGAAGTTCTCATAAAATGTCACTTATTTTGGGGGAAGAGAGCTAATGACACCAATGAGAACATTTGACAGGAGATTTGCATCTTACCTGTATATATTCCCCTTGTAGCATCAGGTTTCCTTGTTTCTCAAATTGTCCTGTACAGACAAAGTGACCTGCCTTTTAGCAGCTCCTCCTTCAATTTGAACCTTCTAGCAAAAAAGTAAATACCCTTGACTACAAGACAAAAAGCATAAGACATTCAAATGTGCCACAAGGTTAACTTTCATTTTTCTTTGCATTATATATTAAAATTGATAGTTAAGGAGAATAAAGCTTTGGATGAACTTTATGGCAATTTAAGTTTTCTGCTATTATTAGTAATTAGGCTAGCCTTTTCAATCACTTTATGTAGTTTTAAAATTGGTAATAATTCCTTTCAAAAGTTCTTAGCTAAAGCTATTCTTTGTTAATGAGCTATTGTTATGCCTAATGGACCATATCTTATTACGGTTGCATTTTTAAGCTACTGACTCATGTTTTCAATTTGTTTCTTTAAAAAATAATATTTCTTCACTTTCTCAATAAATCCATTTTTTTTAATTTCATAAATAAAAAGTGACACACAGATGGTAAATATAGGACCATAATTTTGTGGGTGAGAAAACTAAATTCTATGTGCAAGTTAAGGATTTTAGAATCCCAGCTGTTGATTCAGCTGCCGCAGCAGAATTTTCCAAATGTGGTTGGTATTAATGGTAGCTGCTAAGTGGTGAACACATTCGCCACTCCTGCTTTCAATAGTGACCTGAGGTGACCCAATTTGGAAACCAACTTATTCATAAAGTATCAGCTGCCTAAGGAACAAGATTACATCAGGTTTTCACACAGTGGACTAACATAAGTCTGTGGGTCAACTCCAAGGAAAAATCACTTTTCCAAGTCACACAGGAAGTCATATAACAAATACCTCTAAATACCTTAAGCTAAAATCCCTCAAGAATATAAGCTCCATGAGAGCAGGGAGGAGTCTGTTTTGTCCAATGCCCTGTGCAGGTTAACAGTGCCTTTAAAATTCTGTTTGAAATTGGGACATTTAGAGGATTTATTTCCTGTGATGACAAATCAAAGAATTTGTCACTTCTGTTTGTTTTCTGTCTTCTTGAAGCACCTTAACCGACCTGCTGAAGCTGCATGACAGTTCTCGTTCTCTTCACTAATGTGAAAAGGAGGCAGAGAGAAAGAAAATTTTCTAAACTTATAACTTATTTACAGTATTTAAATTTCTGAAAACTTCCCTTTGATTAATCATTCATATCTGTTAAAATTTAAAATTTAAAAGCATCAACAGAAACACAAAACAAGATTGACCATAAGAATGTAAAGAAATAATTACCATTACTCTAAAATTACTTTTGGGGAAAGACTTACCTGGCAAGGTCAAGATGCACCTAAGCAATTAGATGTAGACTGTAGGCAATCTTAGGTAATATTTTAATTACTCATTTATTTAAAGCAAGTAGTATGGCAAAGTATGACATCTCTTTTTAACATGAAATGAAAATTAATAAAGTGTATAACTTTAGAAATACAAAACCTCAAAAAACCAACCATAAACAAAGAGATTAATCACCAAAAATTTCCCAACAAATGAAAAGTCTGGCACCAGATGGCTTCACAAATGAATCTTATTAATCCTTCCAAGAAGAATTAATACCAGTCCTCAAACTCTTACAAAGTATTGAACAGGAGTGAACACAACCTAACTCATTCTATGAAGTTAGCATCGCCTTTATACCAAAGCCAGATAAAGATGCCACAAGAAAAGAAAATTACAGATCAATCTCTCTAATTAATATAGATGCAAAAATCCTCAACAAACCATTTGTAAATTAAATACAACATCCCATTAAAAGAATTATGCAACATGATCAAATGTATTTTATTCCGGGTGTGCAAAAGGGTCCCACACAAGAATATGAATTGATGTAATACACAACATTAACACATAGAAGGAGGAAAACCTCATGATCATATCAATTGATGTAGAAAAAGCATCTAAGCATTTGACAAAATCCACTATCCTTTCTTGATAAAAAACACTTTGAAAGATAGGAGCAGAAGGAAACATCATCAACATGGTAAAGGGCATATGTGAAAAACACACAGCTAACATCATACTCAGTGGTGAAAAACTTAAAGTTTTCCCTTCAAGAACAGAACAAGACAAGGATACTCACTATTACCACCCTTATTCAATGTCATGTCAGAAGTTCTCGCTAGAGCAATTAGCAATTGTTAAAAAAAAAAAAAAACCAAATAGAAGACATCTAAATAGGAAAAGAAGAAGTAAACCTTTCACAATTTGCAGATGACATGAGCCTACATTTAGACAGTTCTGAAAAATCTACAACAAAACTGCCGGAGCTAATAAACAACAACAATGAAAAAAAAAAAAAGAGAGCATGATGGGATACATGATCACCATGAAAAAAATCAGTAACGTTTCTGGAAACTAGTAATGAGCAATCTCAGGGGAAAATCAATAAAAAATTCCATTTGCAATAGCAGCCAAAAGAATCAGATGTCTAGGAATAAATTTAACTAATGATGTAAAGAACTTGTGTACAGAAAACTGCACAACATTTACTAAAAGTAATCAAAGAAGGCCTAAATAAATGGAAGGACATTGCATGTTCATTGATCAGAAGACCAAAAATATTCATTTTACAAAAGCAACTAAAAGAATTAAATATCTAGAAATAAACTTAAACAGGTATGTATAAATCCTTGTGATGGTTTGAAGCTGTTATGTACCCCAGAAAAGACCATGTTCTTTTAATTCATCCTTGTAGGGGTAGACCTATTGTGGCTGGGCCTTTTGATTAAGGTGCTTCAATTAAGATGTGACCCAACCCATTCAAAGTGGGTCTTAACATTTATTAAAGTTCTTTATGAGAGGATAAAAAGGCAGAAATGATTGGAGAGAGCTTAGAGAGGTATCTACAAGTAAGGTTCCACAGAAACTGAAAGAGCCACTGAAGGCAGGCCAGAAGTCAATGAAACCCAGAGAGAACAACCACCAGACACTGGCCACATGCTTTCCCATGTGAAAAAAGAAACCCAGGTGCCAGCAGTCTTTCTTCAGAGAAGGTACCTTCCTCTTGATGCCTTAACTGGGACAATTAATCTTGGAGAACTGGATATCTATATACAATAGAATGAAGGGTGCTTCATATCTCATACCATATATAAAAATCAACTCAAAATGGATCAAAGGTCTAATATAAGAGACAGGACCTTAAACTTCTTGAAGAAAATGTAGAGAAGTAACTTCAAGATCTTGTGCTATATGGATATTTCTTATACTTTACACCTAAAGCACAAGCAACGGAAGGAAAAAGAGATAAGTGGGACATCCTCAAAACTGAATACTTTTGCACAACAAAAGACTTTCTTAAAAAGACGACAAAGCAGCCAACTCAATGAGGGAAAATATTTGGAAACATCATATCCGATAAAGGTTTAATATCAAGAATAATAAAGAAATTCTACAACTCAATAATAAAAAGACAACCCAATAAAAATGGACAAACTAGTTGAATAAACATTTCTCCAATGAGGAAATACAAATGGTTAAAAGGCACATGAAAAGGTGCTCAACATCAATAGCTATCAGAGAAATATCAATCAAAACCAAATTGTGGTATAATTTCACACCTATGATAATGGCCCCTTTTGAACAAACAGAAACCTATGAGTCTTGGAGAGAATGTGGAGAATTGGGAACAATTATTGACTGATGGTGGAAATGGATAGTGGTACAGCCACTGTGGAACAGTTTGACAGTTCCTCAGAAAGGTAGGTATAGAACTGCCATATGATCTGGCAATTCTGCTACTAGGTATGTATCCAGAAGAAATGAAAACAGGGACATAAACAGACATTTGTACACCAATGCTCATTTTGGCATCATTCACAATTGTCAAAAGATGGAAACAACCCAAGTGTCTATCAACTGATGAATGGGTAAACAAAATGTGGTTATAGTTCAGCAGTAAAAAGGAGTGAAGTCCTGAATCATGTAACAATATAGATGAACTTGAAGGACTTTATGCTGAGTGAAATAAGTCAGGCAAAAAAGGACAAATGGTGTATTATCTCACTATTATGAGCTAATTACAATAAATAAACTCACTGAATTTAGAGTATAGGTAACCCAGAGATTGAATGAGGGTAAAGAATGGGGAGCGGATATTTACTGGGTGCAGAATTTTTAACTAGGTCAAATTTAAATTGGAAATGGATAGAGGTAATGGAAGCACATTATGATGAGTGTAATTAACAGCACTCAATTATGTATGCGATTGTGGTTGAAAAGGTAATTTAAAGTCATGCATGTCACTAGAAGGAAAGCTACAAGATAAAACATGGATTTGCATAGCACAGTGAATGCTGTGGTGGATGATGACCAACAGTAACAATAAAAACAGTTCTTTCATGAGCTAGAACAAATGTACATCACTATTACATGGAGTTAAAAATAGAGTGGTATATGGGGAAAATGCACCTAATGCAAACTATGGAATATAGTTAATAGTAATATTTTAATATCCTTTCATCAACAGTAACAAATGTAACACATCAATTCTGAGGGGGGTAGGGATAACAGGAATGGGGTATTCTTTCGTGGGCGTTATTTTTTGTTTGTTTATTTTTGGAGTAATGAAAATATTCCAAAATTGTTTGTGGTGAAGAATATTGTAAACCATTGATGGTATAATTTGGATTGAGTGTATGGTATGGGAATATATCTCAATAAAACTTCTTAAAGATAAAATATAATATGTAACAGAGAACAGAAGTAGGTCTTCTACAGTTGAAACAATCTGCACTTGCCTACACAAGCAAATTATGTCCATCCCTCCTACGTTGTTCTATTACCTAAAAATTTCCTCCCTAATTTCCCTGAGATTTTTTATTATTCATTCATTTACCAATTATTTTTGAGATCCTGTAGTGTGTGAGGTGCTAAGCTAACCACTTATTCACAGTGGTGAAATTTTTTCTGCTCCAGTAGAATTTAAAGTCTAGAAGAGAAGAAGAGAGATATCAAATAATTGCATTGATGAGTGAATGAATGCATACATGAATGTCAATTTTGATAAGAACCATGAAGAAAATTAAAGAAAAAAAAGAAATATGAATCGTGATAGAGAATAATAGGATACTTACATAATCTGTGTTTCAGAAAGGCTTCCTGGTAGAAGTGACATTTAATGAGGCATGAAATACTAAACAGAAATTATGCAGTTGAAGAAGTAAGGGAAGAATCTTCTAGGAAGAGTAAAAATGACTTCATGGGGTTGAAATCATGCTGATGGTAGAAAATTATCATTTTGTGCTAAGTATTGCACTATCAGTAAAATTTATCTTGTTAAATTTATATTTTTTTATAAAACTAGAACTTTCCCATTAAAATTTTTGCTGCTTAAATAATTGTCAAAGGCCTCCAAACTCTCAAAGTCTGTTTCTTCACATAATTACTTAAGAAATCTGACTCTCAATAAAAAGCAAAAGCTAAAAAGCAAACATAAAGTTAGTTTATACTCTCATTGGAAAGCTAACCAAACCTGATTTTCTTCAGAGAACTATTTTAAAATGTAGGCTCTAATTCTACATTCTATTTAGGAAATTTTAGTCAAAACAAATGACGTTAGCAGGACGTTGTATTACAGAGCAGATGTTAAGAATCGTTAAGTTGTTTGCAGAAAAATTATGAGAGAAAGAAACCAGACTTCAGAATAAATATTCCAGATGTGCAAATTGGCATTATAGTACAAACATACCACTATTACCAGGCTACATGGACTTTAATTGAGAGCATGTAGATGAAAATTGTTTGCTGAGATTGTGATTGCTGGTAGCTTGTAGGCCTATGTAATTTTATGACAATTTATAAAACAGGTCTGATCAAATGAATAATAGAGAAGATATCTCTAAATACTTTTCTACATGTTGGAAAATTAAGAGTTCTCAAAGTATCTGTATTCTTTATGATATTATGTCCATTTGAATTTTCTCAATTAATAAATTTTGGGCATCTATTATAAGCCAGACCTTTTGCTTGGAACTGAAATTGGAAAAATGAATAAGAACCTATGCTAAACATTGAATGTCTTCTATTTATAACTTTTTAAATTAACTTAATCTTCTATAGATGTATTATTATTATTATTCTAGATATGACGAATATAGTTTGTTAAATGCTATAAGAGATAAACAATGGGTGGGCCTCAGTGGCTCAGCAGGCAAGAATGTTTGCCTGCCATGCCAGAGGACCCAGGTTCGATTCCTGGTGCCTGCCCATGTAAAAAAAAAAAAAGAGAGAGGTAAACAAAAGGAAACCACAGGAGAGAAGAGAACTTTCTAGAGGAAGTGATGCAATAATTTAGTCATAATGAAGAAGCAGCCATGTGTTGGGAACCTACGTAAAGATTTCTTGTTTCAGGCAGAAAAATAGCGTGCATTATATCATAGGTGTGGGAAAAAAAAACAAAAACATAAGATACTGAGAAAAGAATGAACCAGGGGAATCTTCCTCTGTACCACTAGTTCTGAATGAAACTAAGCAATTATACTCATTACCAAGATATTGACAAGAGATCAATCACAGAGATATGTCATAGACACAATAATATTTTCTTATAAAGATATTTGTTCCATTCAGCATTAATTTTTCTATATTGCACAAGAGTTTAAGACGAAACATATCTTTTTACATGCTTCACATGTACCTCCAATTCCACTCTACAAATGTTACCATTTTTAGAAGTTTGACTATTAAATTATATAACAATTATATTATTGTAACCCCAATTAAGCCTTTCAAACTTTGTCTCTGTCTTTTGGATATTTTTAGTGGGGCAAGAGGGACACATTTGGATAATAGTGAATAGGGATAACCCTTAAACTGAAAATATTGATTGTTATAAGTCAAGCTGGATAATTGCCTCGGAGGGGGAAAAGGAGATGGATAGTGTTTTACAATCAGTCTGATTCCAGACTTGGATGGAGCAAGTAATTTCTGAGTGTGTCTCATGGACCAGATCTGTAAAATGCAGGATAGAAGCAACCTTAAGGTACTTTAAATATTGCCCAAGAGAACCATGTGCTAGGTTGTTGTCGACTTATTGGGAGGAATAAACGTGGGGTAGACTGACAAAAAAGAGGAGACAGATGGCAGCTAAGGAAAATGCACCATCCATCATAAGAAGTACAGCCACATTTTCCCAGAAGAGCACCTAAAATATTTCCTACAATACAAAAAGTTAGTTTGAACTCATGTTAGTCCCAGAAAACATAAAACCATCCTTCGAGAGTAACTCAAGTTATAATAATAATAATAGTTATAGTTAATATAGAGTGCTAGATATTTGCTAAATACTATTCTAACACATGCATATGTATCATATATCATTAATTTCAAAATGCCAAAATATTTACATTGTAACATTTGAAATGTGGATATATCATATAATCAGTATTGTTTTACAGTCTACTGTTGATCAACTATTACACAGTTGTCATTGTCTATGCAACCATTAATTTGGTTACTCCTCTTGTGGCATGACTGGACAACTGCAACTCTAAACATTTCAATCAATAAACTGTGTATCTTTTGAGGAAAGAACAAAGTCCTGATTTTTGTCTCAGTCCCTCTCACTGATATCTTCTGATAAGACCAAGAATGTGCCTATACTGAGACTTGTAGGAAGAGTGTCAGTCACTTGGAAGAAAATTCCACACACATTAGTGGAACATTCTTTTAAGAAATGACAAATTGCTAATGACTTTGATGGCATAGATGAGGAAAGTATGTAGAAAAACACAGACATCAATGATGCTAAGTCAAAACATCTTTCAAAGCTTCCAGCCAAGCAAGATATAATATAAAACATTCCAGGGTACCAATCCCCCACAGAATCTTTGAACAACTAGCAAAAAACTGGCAAAACCATCTTCCACAGAACACCACGAAAACAGTTGGTTTCAGTAACTGGGAAAGTACCAAATCAAGAAAATGCCGCCTTAAACTCACTGCCCTCCCCCTATCTACGTGGGACATGACTCCCAGGGGTGTGGACCTTCCTGGCAATGTGGGACAAAATTCTAGAATGAGCTGAGACTCAGCATCAAGGGATTGAGAAAACTTTCTTGACCAAAAGGGGGAAGAGTGAAATGAGACAAAATAAAGTGTCAATGGCTCAGAGATGCCAGAGTCGAGAGGTTATCATAGAGGTTATTCTTATGCACTAAATAGATATCACCTTGTTAGTCATGATGTAATGCAGAGGCTGGAAGGAACTGGCTGAAAATGTAGAGCTGTGTTCCAGTAGCCATGTTTCTTGAAGATGATTGTGTAATGATACAGTTTTCACAATGTGATTGTGATGATGCTTGTGTCTGATGTTCCTTTTATCTACCTTATCAACAGATGAGTAAAACATATGGAATAAAAGTAAATAATAGGGGGAACAAATGTTAAAATAAATTTAAATTGAAATACCAGTGATCAATGAAAAAGAGGGGTAAGAGTTATGGTATGTATGAATTTTTTTCTGTTGTCTTTTTATTTCTTTTTCTGAATTGATGCAAATGTTCTAAGAAATGATCATGATGATGGATATGAAACTATGTGATGATATTGTGAATTACTGATTATATATGTAGAATGGAATGATCATAAGTTAAGATGATTGTGTTTGTTTGTTGCTATATTTAAAAAAAAAATAAAAAGAGAAAAAAAGAAATGCAGCCTTAAAAAGTGTTAAGAGATGCATGTGATTTTCCTAGCTCCTTACAAAACCCTACCCAGTACAGTGTAGAGCTAGCTTGAACCGCCCTGTGGGTTCCTGGGTCAGTACCAGAGAGAGCAGAATAAACCCTACTTGCATATTGCAGTGACTAAGTCAGTGCTAATTTATCAGGTAGACAGCCTGAAAGACTGAACCAAGAAATTAGTCTCTGACTCACCCTCCCAAATATTGTCCTGCAATCAGGAGAAGCTAAATCAGTATAAGAAACAATTAATTCAGAGCAGCCTGAAGCAAACATTTTACCTAGTTTAATTTATAAAATGAAGCAGCCAGAAGGGAATAAAGTCAATTTCATATGGAATAGATGAGCATTTGAATTCCTCTAAATGGGGGAATTTGTGAGGCCATGAGCATGCATAAGCCCAGGATAAAAGACAGGTTCAGAAAAGACAGCACTTCACATTTGTCTTAAGCTAATCTTCCTGACAGGAGAGGTAAACCCTGAGAGCAACAGCCACCACAAAGGCAAATGATAGAGACAGTAAAAGGAGTTGTTTGTATTGGTTTGTTTGCTTTTGTTAGCTCCTGGTGCTCAAGGAAATCCCTGTCTTAAGACAAGCTGGATACAAATTTAAGGAACAAACAGCTCAGGGACTAATTCAAAATATTATTTAAAATATTAAAATGCGCAGTGTGCAACAAAATACAAAACAAACAAAGAAATTGTAAATGATGGTGAATTCAAAGGAACATATGAAAATCCAGGAACCCTCAACAAAGAAGACCAGACTTTGGACATAACAGACAAAAAGCTTTAAAAAGGATCCACAATATGCTCAAGGAGATAAAAAGGGAAATATAGGAAATAACTAGAGGACATTAGGAAAACAATGAATGAACAATATGAAGATCTCAGTAAAGGCTATGAAATTTTAAAAAGAAACCAAACAGAAATACTGAAGTTGTAGACCATGATAGCTGAAATGAAAAATTCCATAAAAGGTTTTGTTAGGTCGGGGGAACGGGGAAGGGCACTGCAACCTGAGCTGCAGAGGCTGTGTTGCCCCTCCCAACATGGCTTCCGGACATCACCTGACCTCCATCCTTAAAAGGTGCCCACGCCAAGGTCGGGGGAACAGGGAAGGGCACTGTAACTGGAGCTGCGGTGGCTGTGTCGCCCCTCACAACCTGACTTCCAGAACTAATGAACTGCCCCTTCCAGACGTCACCTGACCTCCATCCTTAAAAGCTGCTGGCACCGAAGCCCGCATGCTCACTTACCTCCCTCCATCTTGGGTTGGGTGAGTTCTGCCCGGGAGCACAGAAATAACCCCCACACACACTTTAAATTTCCTGGTCTACTTTTCTTCTTTCTCACCCTTTCACCTCCTAAACCTTTCAGGTTTCATCTCACATTGGAGCTGGCAGAAGTAAGGATCAGTGAACTCAAAGACAGGACAATTAAAGTGATTCAGGTAGAGGGCAGAAGGAAAATACAAAGAAAAAAGTGAACAGAGCTTACAAGTCCTATGGGACACCATGAAACAAGCCAATTTATGCATAATAGGTGTCTGAAATGGGAAAGAAAAAGAGAAAAGTGTTAAAAGTATATTAAATAATGAGAGAAAACTTTCCAAATTTAACAAAAAGACATGAATATGCACATTCTCCAAACAGGAAAAACTCTCAGAGAACCATGGCCAAACACATAGTAGTCAGCCTATCTAAAGCCAAAGAATTCTTAAAACTTCAAGAGAAAGGCAATGTTTTATATACAAGCGAGGCCCAATATGACTGTTTCAACTTCTCATTAGAATTGATGCAGACAAGAAAGCAGTGAGATGAAATATTTTAAATGCTGAAGAAAAATTGCCAATCAATAATTTTGATTGAGATATGGTGAGGTTGGCTTTTTAAAAATGAGGAAGAGTTTAAAACAGTCCCAGATAAACAGAAGTTGGTTAAATGTGTCACCACTAAAGACTTGCTCTACAAGTAATGATAAGAAAGTTCCTCAGACAGATAAGAAAAGACATTGGACAATAGGTTGAAGAAAAATGAAGAAATAAAGACATTCAGAGAAATGTTTTCCTTTTCTAGGTTACTGAAAGTGGATACCATTGAATGGGTTGGTTTAAGAATGGGAATTGATTAGCTTACTTAAGACAAGCCAATGTCCAAATCAAGGCAATATCAAGGCAATGTTTTCTTCCTGAAGACTGGCTGCCAGTGATCTTCCACTAAACAAATAGGTGGGGAGATGAAGTAGTACAGGATCAGTGTATGTGTATGCTATAGAAATCAGTAGGTATCAAATCAGACATGATGTCATGGATTTGTGATGTTAAATTTAAGCTCCATGGTAATCGCAAAGAAAATATTTGAAAAATATATTTCAAATGAAAAGAGAAGAGATGCAAAATGGTACAATAAAAATATCAAACATATATGAAAATAAGCATTCATGGAAAAATTGAGGGACAAAAATGTATAAGACTTACAAATACTAAATAGCAAGTTGGTTGAAGAAATCTGGCATTATCAGTGGTTACTTCAAATGTAAATGGATTAAACAACACAGTCAAAAGGCAAAGATTGGGATAATGGTTAAAAAATTTGTTGTACAAATTGAATGGATGGAAAACATATACCACGCAAATAGTAAACAAAAGAGCTTGAGTCACTATAGCAATATCATATAAATTCAAAATTTATTTTGAAATTATAAAATATTTCTCAATAAATTCAAAATTATTGAAACAATACAATGTAAATTCTCTAGTTACAAGAAGATAAAGTTAGAAATTGACAACAGAGGGAGAACTAAAAAATTCACAAATATGTGGAAATTAAACAACACACTTTTTTTTTTTTAACATGGGCAGGCACCAGGAATTGAACCGGGGTCCTCTGGCATGTCAGGCAAGCATTCTTGCCTGCTGAGCCACCGTGGCCCACCCTAAACAACACACTTTTAATTAGCCAATGGATCAAAGAAGATATCACAAGGAAAATATGAAATAATTTGAGGCAAAGAAAAATGAAAATACAACATACCAAAGCTTAAGGGATGCAGAAAAGACAATAAGTTTGAGAGGGAAAATGAATGATAATGAATGCTGACATTAAAAAGAACAATATTTCAAATCAGAGGCATAACATGACCATTGAATGATCTAGAAAAAAAGAAGAGAAAATGATATTTAAAAAGAGCAGAGGGAAAGGAATAGCAAAGGTTAGAGTGGAGAGAAATGAAACAGAGAATTTAAAAGAGAAAGAGAATCAATGAAACCAAATGTAGTTCTCTTAAAAGAGAAACCAACAAACCCTTAGTTAGACTGACAAAAATTAAGAATGCAAATGACTAAAATTAGAAATGATAAGGGAGCCATTGCCATAGACCTCAGAGAAACAGAGTTATAAGAGTATAGTATACCAACAAATTAGATAACTTAGATAAAATGTACAGATGCCTACAAACAAACTAATTACACTGAATCCAGAAGACTTTGGAATAGAATTTGTCTTAGCTATGAAAGGTGCTTCAACATAAGAAAAACAATAACTGTAATGTATCACTTTAATCATAAGAAAATGAATTATTGTAATATACCACTTTAATAAAGTGAAGAATAAAACACCTGGTCATCTCGATTAATACAGACAAGGCATTTGGCAAAACTCAGCACCACTTTGGATAAAAGCATTTAGAAAACTAAGAATAGAAGGGAAATTCCTCAACATGATAAAAAGAATATATGAAAAACCCACAATCTACTTCATATTCAACAGTGAAACACTGAAAGCATTCCCTCTAAGATCAGGAATAAGATAAGGACGTCCAGCGCCACCACTGCTATTCAACATTAAACTGGAAGTTCTAGTTAGAATAGACAAGAAAAAGAAATAAAAAGTATCCAAAATTGGAAAAGAACAAATAAAACTTTCCTATCTGCAAATTACATTCTATTTGTAGAAAATGATCCTATATAAAGAAAATAGTGACAAATCCACAACCAAGCTAATAGAACAAATAAATGAATTCAGCAATGTGGCAGGTACAAGCTCAACATACAAAAATTAGTTATGTTTCTATACACTAGCAATGAAGCATCTGAAGAAGATATCAGGGAAAAATCCATATACTAAAGCAAGTAAAGTATCAAATATCTAGTAATGCATGCAACTAAGAATGTAAAAGACTTATACATAGAAATTTTTTTTAAAAATTGCTAAAAGAAATCAAAGAAGTCCTAAATAATTGGAAAGACATACTGTGTTCATGGATTGGAAGATTAAATATTATAAAGATGCCAATTCTACCCAGTTACTTTCAGATTCAATGCACTGTCAATAAAAATTCCGAAGCTCCTTTGCAGAAATGGAAATTATAATCATCAAATTTATATAGAAGGATAAGGAGCTCTGTTGACCAAGCCATTTTGAAAAGGAGGAATGAAACAGCAGGAATTTCACTTCCTTATTTTAAAACTTATTACAAAGTTACAGTAATCAAAACAGCATAGTATTGGCATAAGGATAGATATATAAGCCAATGGAATGCAACTGAGGGTTCAGAAATACACCATCACATCGACAGCCAATTTATTTTTGACAAGAGTACCAAGTCCATTCAACAGAGAAAGAATAGTCTTTTCAAGAAATGGTGCTGAGAAAACTGGATATTCATATATTAAAAAAAAATTAATGTAGACTCTACCTCACAGTGTGCAGTCAGAACTATAAAACTACTAGAGAAAGCAAAAGGTAGCATCTTCAGGTCTTTTTGTTTCTTATACTTTATACCAAAAACATTAGCAACAAGAGAAAAAAATGATAAATGATACTTCATCAAAATTAAAATCTTCTGTGCCTCAAAGGATTTCCTCATGAAAGTAAAAGGAATGGCAGAAAATATTTGGAAATGAATATATTTTATAAGGGTTTAATATACAGAATATATGAAGAAATCTTATAACTCAACAACAAAGGCAACTCAATTTAAAAATGGGCAAAAGAGGACTTCTGGGAAGATGGTGGAATAAGAATAGGTAGAACTTACTCCTCCACCAGTAGCATCTAGAGAACAGGCAGTGGTTCTGGAGGCCAGGGGAGGACCATCACAACATATAAGGAAAAGCTGGATGAAAAAAACTGAGAAATAATGCCTAAGAAACTGCGGACCCTTTGGTATGGGTCTGTCCCACCTATATGGAATTGTGGCCTGGATTTGGCTCTGAAAACCCAATGAAACAAGTGCCAAAGGAAACCTTAAACATGAATACAGCCAACAACAAAATCTTGGATAAGAGGGAAACCAACTCTCAAAATAATCTTTTTAAGATAATTACATGTCCAGAAACAGCAAAACATTTTGTCAGGTTAAGAAATAAGAAATATGATGAAAATAAAGATAAAATTAAAAAGTTGGAGGAATACAAATCAAAGATGTTCAAACAACTCTCCTAAGTAATTTCAGTGATATAGTTAAAGAGATAAAGGATATAAGGAAACACTAGGAGAGCATAAAGAAGAACTTGAAAGGCTACATAGGAAATAGTAGATCTTACCTAAATGAAACATACCATAGATGAAATATAAAATATACTAGAGACACACAACAGTAGATTTGAAAAGGCAGAAAAAAGGATCAGCAAACTAGAGGACAGAGCAAATGAACTTGAACATGCAAAAGAAAGAGAGGAAAAAATATGATCTGGGTCTCAGGGAAATGAGTGACAATGTAAAACACACAGATACATTCATTATAGTTATCCCAGTAGAAGAAGAGAAGGGTAAAGGTCCAGGAAAAATATTTGAGGATATAATGGCTGAAAACTTTCTAACCCTTACAAAGACATAAATATGCAAATCAAAGAAACTGAGCATAATCCAAATAGAACAAATATGAATACACCCACTCCAGGACACATACAACTCAGGCTTTCAAATACCAAAAAGAAGGAGAGAACCCAGAAAATAACAAGAGAAAAGCAATTGACCACATATAAGACAAGCCACATAAGGCTAAGCACTGACTTCACATCAGACACCACGGAGGCAACAAGGCAGCAGTATGATATATTTAAGTTATTGAAAGAGAAAAATTGCCAATCAAAAGACAGAGATTGACAGAATGGATTTTTTTAAATGATCCAACTGTATTCTATTTACAAGAGACCCATTTTAGACCCAAAGATACAATTAGGTCAAAAGTTAAAGGATGGAAAAAGATATTACATGCAAGCAGTAACAATAGCAACAGCAACAAAAAAGCTAAGTAGCTATACAAATACCAGAAAAAAATAGACTTTAAATGTTATGAGAAAAACAAGGGCACCATTCACCAAGGAGAAATAACATCATAAATATTTATGTATCCAATCAAGGCACCCAAAAATATATAATGCAAACCCTGGCAAAACCTTCAGATAATAGATGTCTCTGCAATAACAGTGGGAGACATCAACACACCACTCTCTCCAATAGATAGAACATCTAAACAAGGGATCAATAAGGACACAGAACCTAAGTAACATGATAATGAACTAGGGCTAACAGACATATATAGAACATGTCACCCCAAAACTGCAGACTATACATTCTTCTCAAGTGCTCATAGATCATTCTCAAGGATAGACCACATGCTAAGGCAAAAAAAAAAAAACAAAAAACAGAGCTTAATCAATTTAAAAATTTGAAAGTATACAAACCACTTTCTATGATCATAGTGAAATGAAGCTTGGAATAAATAACTACTGGAGGACAGTAGGTTAAACAACATGTGCCTAAAAAATCAATGAGTCAAAGAAGAAATTGTGAGGGAAACCAGTAAATACATTGACATGAATGAAAATGAAAACACAACATATCAATACCTATAGAATGCAGCTGAGGCAGTGCTGAGAGGGAAATTTATGGCCTATATTAAAGGAGAAGAAAGTTAAAACCAAAGACCTAACTGAGCAGCTGGAGAAATTAGAGAAAAAACAGCAAAATAATCCCAAAGCAAGCAAAAGGAAAGAAATAACTAAGATTAAAGTGAAAATAAATGAAATGGAGAAGAAAAGCAAAACAATAAGGAGCTTAATAAAACCAAAAGCTGATTCTTTGAGAGGATCAATGAAATCAACAAATCCTTAGAAGATGAAGAAAAAAGATATAAATTAACAAAACCAGAAAAAAGAAGGTGGTCATTCTACAGACACCAAAGAAATAAAGAAAATCAAAAGGGACACTATGAACAATTGTATGCAAACAAACTAGACAACTTATATGAAAAGGACAATTTCCTAGAAACATACAAACAACTACACTGACTTGAGAAGAAATAGAAGACCTTAACCCACCAGTCTCAAGTAAGAGATTGACTCATTCATAAAAAATCTTCCAACAAGGGAAAGCCTTGGAGTAGATGGCTTCAACGATTAATTCTGCCAAAAACTCCAAGAAAAATTAGCATCATACCTGCTCAAACTTTTCTAGGAAATTGAAGAGGGAACACTAGTCATTCATTCTATGAAACCAACATCACCTTAATACCAAAGCTTGCTAAAGATACAAGAGAACTACAGACCTATCTCTCTAACAAGTACAGACAAAGGTTCCCAACAAAATTCTTGCAAATTGAATCTGTCAGCACATTAAAAGAATTGACACCATGACCAAGTGGATTTTATATTATGCAAGGGTAGTTCAACACAAGAAAATCGATTAATGTAATACACCATTAACAAATTAAAAGAAAAAACATATAAGCATTTCAATTGATGCAGAAAAGACATTTGACAAAATCAACGTCTGTTCTAATAAAACATTTCAAAAGTCAGGAATCAACAGAAGCTTCTTCAACATGATAAAGAGTACATATGGAAAACACAGCTTATATCATACTCAATGGTGAGAGACTGAAAGCTTTCCCTTAAGCTCAGTAACAAGACAAGGATGCCCACTGTCACCACTATTATTCAACATTGTGCTAGAAGTTCTAGCTGGAGCAATTAGGCAGGACAAAGAAATAAAAGACATTCAAATTGGAAAGGAAGAAGTAAACCTTTCATTATTTGCAGATGACATGACACTCTATTTGGAAATTCCTGAGAAATCTACAACCAAGTTACCTGAGCTAATAACCAAGTTCAGCAAAGTGGTGGGATACTAGATCAACATGCAAAACTCAGTAGGGTTTGTATATACTAGTAATAAGCTATCCAAAGAGGTAATTAAAAATCCATTTATAATAGCAACTAAAAGAATTAAATATCTAGGAATAAACTTAACCAAGGATGTAAAGGACCTGTGCATAGAAAACTACAAAACATTGCTAAACAATATCAACAGAGACATGCATAAATGGAAAGACATGCTCAGTTCATGGATTGGAAGGCTAAGCATTGATAAGATGTCAATTTTGTCCAAATTGTTCTACAGATTAAATGCAATACCACTCAAAATTCCCACAGACTACTTTGCAGAAATGAAAAAGCTAATCATAAAATACAGCTGGAAGGGTAAAAAGCCTAAAATAGCCTAAATATTTTGAAAAAGAAGAATGATATGGGAAGACTTAGGTTTTCTGATTTTAAAGTACAGAATAAAGCCACGGTGGTCAAAACAGCATGGTATTGCAGAAAGGTGGACATTTTGAATGGAATCAAATTGAGAGTTCAGAAATAGACATTAAGATCCATGGTCAATTGATTTGTTTTTATTGTGAGAAATAACATACATACAAAAAAATAAATTTCAAAGCACATTGCAACAATTAGTTGTATGACAGATTTCAGGGTTTAGTGTGGTTACAATTCCACATTTTTAGGTTTTACTTCTAGCTGCTCCAAGACACTGAAGATTAAAATAAATATCTATGTAATGATTCAGCATTCATTTTGATTTGTTAAATCCTATCTTCTCTGTTATAATTCCACTTTCTTCTATGATCTTTCTCCCAATCTTTAGGGGTACTTGGGCTATACCCATTCTAACTTTTTCATGTTGGAAAAGGCTGTCAATGATATGGGATGGGGGATGAAACTAGCTGATGTTCTGGAGATGCTGGACTCTGGGTTTTAGGACTTACCTGGCCTCAGAACCTATCTGGAGGTTGTAGTTTTCTGGAAGTAATCATAGTGCATGGAACCTTTGTAGAATCTCATACAAAGCCCTAGGTATTCTTTAGGAATGGCTAGTACGATCTTAGTTGAGGTTTAGCAAGTTCTGATAGGAATTTCTAACTGAAGCTTGTATAAAACTGACCTCCAGACTAGCCTCTCGACTCTATTTGAAATCTCTCAACCACTGACAACTTATTTGTAACAATTCTTTCCTCCCTTTTGGTGAGGAAGGCATTGTCAATCTTATGGTGCCAGGATCCAGCTCATCCCTGAGCGTCATGTCCCGTGTTGTCAGGAGACTGTCACCCTTGGATGGCATGACCCATGTATGAGGGAGGGCAATGATTTCATCTGCAGATTTGGGCTTAGAGAGAGAGAGAGAGAACTCACATCTGAACAACAGAAGAGGTCTTCTGGAATAACACTTAGGCATAACTATAGGCTAAGCTTTTCTGTCACATAAATAAGCTTCACAAGAGCAAACCTCAAGATCAAGGGCTTGGACTATTGACTTGGGGATCCCTAATGTTTAAGACAACATCAGGGGTTTCCCCGGTGGTAAAGTTTAATAGTTCCATATTTTTTATCCCATTCCTCAAGGGATTTTGCCAATACTTTTTAATTATCTGCTGAACATACTCTGGGATATAACCAGGTATTACATTAAGCTATGCAGAATCACAAGCCCTCATTCACATTCTGGGGTCCCTGTTTTGGGGCTGTTTAAATGATCTATCCAGACAAGTTAAGTTAGATTATGTGCTACAGAAAATGTACGTTCCGGACAAAATAAACATCTCTTACTTTGGTCTCATAGATCAGGGGAAGTTCTAAATACAGACAATGTTCTTCTTACCTCTGAATTCTGATTTCCCTTAGTCCCAACCTGATCAGCTTCATTCTTATCTCTAATTGAACCCTGATCTCTTTTTCAATTTCTTTAACAGTTGAATGTGGCAATGCTGACCTTCAGAACTTCAGAACACCTACCCTGAGTCTTAGGTATCACATAGGTACCCAAAGTTCCAGGGAAATTCCAGGTTATACATGTATGGCACGATGTCTCAAAATCAAATGATTTTTGACACAGCTCCCAAATCCATTTGACTGGGACAAAACAATGTCTTTAATAGATGGTGTTGGGAAAACTGAATATCCATAAACAAAAGAATGAAAAAGGAACCACTATCTCACACCCTATACAAAAATTAACTCAGAATGAACACAGACCTAAATAAAAGAACCAATAGCATAAGATTCCTAGAAGAAAATGTAGGGAAACAACTTCAAGATCTCATGATAGAAGGTATGTTCTTAAACCTTACACCAAAAACATAAACAACAAAAGAAAAACTAGATAAATGGGATCAACTCAAAACTGAATACTTCTGTGCTTCAAAGGACTTTGTCAAAAAGGTGACAAGTCAGCTGACTCAGTGGGCAAAAATTTTTGGAAACCAAATATTTGATACAAATTTATAAAGGATGTATAAAGAAATCCTACAACTCAACAATAAAAAGACAAACAACCCAATTTAAAAATGGGCAAAAAACTTGAATAAACTTTTCTCCAAAGAAGATAAGGCAATAAGCTTTGACAAGATGCTCAACATCATTAGTTTTTAAGGAAATGCAAATCAAAACCACTATGAGATACCATTTCACATGCATAGAATGGAGAGGGATGTGAGAAACAGGAATGCTCATTCTTTGTTGGAGGTAAGGTAAAATGATGCAGCTGCTGTGAAAAACAGTTTGCTGTTTCCTTAGAAAGTTACCATAGAATTCCTATATGACCCAACAATCCCACTTTTTGGTATAAACACCAAAGATTTGAAGGCAGAGTCTCAAACTGATATTTGCACAGCTATGTTCATATCAACCTTATTTGCAATTTCCAAAAGACTGAAGCACCTCAATTATCCATCAACAGATGACTGGAAAACAAAATGTGGTATATATGTACAATAGAATATTATTCAGCCACATGAAGAATTAAAGTTCTGATACATGCTACAATATGGATGAAACTTAAAGACATTTTGAGTGAATATTCCAGATATGCAAAAATAACTTAGTGATCTTGGTGATATGTAATAATTAGCATAAGCAAATGTATAGATTCAGAATCTAGAGTACAGTTTATTAGAGACTGGAAGGCAGTAGGAAATGTAGAGTTAATGATTAGTTGGTACAGAATTTCCATTTGGGTAGCTGGTTTTGCTGGTAGCATAACATTGTGGATGTAATTAATAGCACTGAATTATATATTTGAATGTAGTCAAAAGGGGACAGTTCAGGTTGTATATATGTTACTACAATAACATTTTTTAAAACATAGGAGTGTACCATGCAAACAGTGAACCCTAATATTGACAATGCACTACAATTATTAATATAATTACAAGCCCTAATATTGGCATTGCACTACAATTACTAATATAATTACAACAGTATTCTTTTCATCAGTTTTAAGAAATATACCACACTAATGCAAAGTGCTAATAATAGGTAAAACTTTGTGTGAGGAGAATGTATCAGGACTCTGCATTTCCTGCATTATTTTTCTGGAAAACTGCACCTTCTCTAATAAACGTGTTATTTAAAAATTTTTAAAGTCAATTTAGACTTCTTATGCTGAACACAAAGAAGCTTTAGAATACATAGTAACTTTATTTCACTTATAGCCTCCTTTTTAATGTAGGTAATAAAATTACATATGATCAAAAACTATGTATGAATAAATTTAAAGTGCTCTTTCAATAATTATAAAATAAAAATGAGAAATGATGAAAAGCTTAGTATCATAATTTGGCAATATTTAGGTTTTCTTTCTTAGTGGTTCATAAAATAACAATGTGGCAACAGTCATTAGCATCTTAGATTCCATTAAATGCGCTATAGTAATATTATTAATATATTAATTATTATTAATTATTATTAATTATTAATTAATGTTGTGACAGCAAATGAAATTCTTATCCTCCCAAACATCTGAAGGTAGGAAAAGAAGCTTGTCAGCTGAGGAAGAGGTAATAAAGAGAAAAGAATCCAACTACGTCTTTTCCCCAAATCGGATAATCCACTCACATCAGTTGCAGGAGCCAGTAAAGTTTTATCTTTGAATGAGAGTTAAAGTGTCAATTAATATAGGGAACCAGAGACTAATGTCATGAACCAAGACTGTGTTTTGCTATTTTATGGTGACCAAAGCACTTTCTATCAACTGAGTGAATAGAAAAGTAATAGATTTTGCATGAATTTTCATCAAAGATTAGGGGAAGGACTATCCCACCTGAGCAATAGAATAAAAGGGACAGAAAAAAATAAAATTGCTTTTATGATTATACTCCATGCATTCTCCTCACTCCATGTGTTCAATACACATAGAGTTAAGTTCCTATTTTGAAGGAAATCTAGATCGATTATTGGCTAAAGTGGGTTTCCTTTGTGCATGCATGTCTGTGCATGTGTATGTGTGTTCACACTACATCTGAATCAGTGATTTGGAGTTATTAGGAGGAGACTAGTGACAGTTTTGTTAGTTGGGTATATGAATTAAGAGCAAGCAGGCAGTTTATTGTCCCCACTCCCAACTTTTAACAAATTAAGAAGATAGTATTTTTATGTTTGTTTTTAATTTTTTTCTGCGTCCATTATACAAATCTGAATTCGGCTCAAATTCTAATATACTTAACTCTCAAGACCCAATGCCCTCACCTCAGTTCTCTGACTTGAACCTAAGGATAAAAGTCTTTGCTGTCAGCTTATTTATTTACAAGGGAAAGAAGGAGGCAGTTGTTTAAGGAATTACCATGTTGATTGCTCCCTGATCTAGTCTCACTTTTCACACAATTTTATTCTGACCTTAGAGTTTGTAGAGAAGATCTATGTTCTGTCTCATGCCTGGTGCCAGTTTTCCCTCTTCTTTCTCTATCAGTCTTATCATTTTGATTTCTGTTCTTTAGAAATTCCTTTAAATTCTTAGTGTTCTATGTGTAGAATCTTCTCTTGAATTCTCGTGATAATACTCCTTTTTTATTGTTGATTTTGTTAAGGTCTTTCTGTAATTTCAGTAGATTTCTCAAAGGAGAGAAAACAGATGACTAAGTTTAGTGTTCAAGGTCTCTTATAAATGCTTGAACTCAACCAAAGATGTTTTACAAAATAATTGCAATAATTTATACTAACATATTTGCTGGATATTTGACAGAATTTGGACAGTTATTTTCTAGATAGATCTTAAATAATAGACATAGTTTAGAACATTTAATTTCTTGTTGTGGAGACATATTGATAGAAAGAAATAGAGCTATATGTCCATCTTAAAAGAACTGAAGCAAAATTTAAAATGCCTTTTCAATCTATCACTTGCTTTAGAACATCAGCTTTTTCACATCTCTATCTTTACTGGAAAAAAATGATAAACAGGAATCTCATGGTTCAGGTGGGCCACAGAAGGACTGGGGAGGGAAAGCAGAGAACTGGGGCCACTCCTTAGGTGTCTTTGGAGGCATTTCTCAGTCATGGCTTTTCTGCTCCCAGCTTATATGTAGTTTTGCTACTTTGGGCCTCAAATCTACATAAACTTTCCATTTGGTGCCTCATGGATAAAATCCAGTTGTTTATATTGTTTACTGTGTTTTCTTCTTTTGGAAAAAGCTGATCACAAGAGTGTAGCAGTAGTTGCAGGACAGTGTAATGAATAATGGACCAAAGTCAGACGATCCCAGTTCAAGAACTAATTTAGAGGGCAGAGTGACAGTGGCTCAGTGGCAGAATTCTTGCCTGACATACCAGAGACCCAGGTTTGATTCCCTGAGACTGCCCATGCCAAGACAAAAAAAAAAGCATTAAAAGAACTAATTTAGAAACTCAGCCAGTCATTGAAGTTTTAAGAGTATTTCCTTTCCTGTAAAATGAGATTAATAAGACATTTCACAGGGGGTTGTTAGGATTACATGTTTATTTTAAAAAGGGGCAGGGACTTTATGAAATCTATGTAAAACTTGGTTATTATTATTAGATGGAAAACATCTCTTATAGTCAGAGTTGATATCATCTGACCACAAGCTTAATTTAACGCAAACAAATGTGAAGGAAAAAAAAAAAAAAAAACGGACCATTTCTTCTTTCCCAACTTGAACATAAGAGGACACAATACTAAATGTGCATTCACCACCTTAGAAACAATACCTGGTGTTTTCTCAAATCAATGCTTTTATTTCTTTAATAGTAGGTCAAGATGGAAAGGTACAGATGTGTCAGTCTAGACCAAAAACAAAATTATAAATAATTCTTGAACAGACCAAGAAATTAATTTTCTCTTGAACAGTCTTTCACCCACAGAAAAATGAACTTTGAAGTTCAATTCAGCCAGTCACCAAAAAACTTGGCTGTTAATCTAATGATTATTTGAAACTTTAGAGCACATATAATTAGACCAAAAATCTTATTAAATAGGATCATCATCTGATACTATTTCCATGAGTTCTGTCTCTTGGTATAACCATAACAGAGATCCAGAAACATATATAAAAATAATTGATGGAAATTGTTATTATTTTTTTTTTTTTGAAATACAGTCCAGGAATAAAGAGTAAGATCATGCTCATGTATAAAGTTCAAGTTGTTTTAAACGCATTCTCATGTCGTAGTTCTGGGGGTGAAAAAGTGAATGTAAGATAGAAATTTCATTTCTCCTTTCCCAAGCTGTGTTCTACAGCATAACTACATGTTACCATCAACTATAGCATTTCAAAGTACATACAAGAGTAACAATGATCTTCAAAACTTAAAAAAGTGCCTATAATCCTTGTGTGAAATAACCCTTGTCTCATTTTCCTAGAGAAAATGAAAAGAGAAATAACTTATTTTGACTGTCAATCTGTGTCAAGTTTTGTTTTCTCCAATGACCTCACTCACCATCCAAGTCTTTGATATACTGCAAAATCATACAAGTAAATGATAAAAACTGTTAAAATATCTGCGCGGTAGAGAAAACAGGTATGAACACAGAGGCTCAAAGTTAAAATTTTGCTTTATTTCCTTTTGCTCAAAGTTTATTTTTGTACATATTTGCCTATGACCTTTTTATAGGTATTTCTGTGTAACACATTCCCTTCTTACCCAAAAAGAGAGAGGAAAAAAAGGCCATTTCCTAAAGTGTCTTTTCCTGATTGGTTAAGTTTACATTTCTTAATGCAGCAGGCATTTACAGGAAATGTATGACAATAAATGTATTACAATAAAGGCATCACAGGCATTAAGTTTTTCATTGCTTGAAGGATCTTGCAAAACAGGGAACAGATATATATTGATTAGTATAGTATGTTTGTCCATTCTGATAAACTATCTCTCCTGAACCAAAGCTGGTTTACCACTAGGTGTTGCTTAATTGCAATTCTATAGGCTGTATTAAGTTTCTTTTTCTGAAAACCCCTGAGGTAGATTCATGGTTGTGGGTGTTTTGTTTTGTCTTTTGTAAAACCCTTCCTCAGAAAGGAGACACTCCTGGCAATGCCCAGTGTATTTTATTCATCCCTGTTATGTAACATAACAAATAGGCTTTATAGATTTTAAACAAGATATAACCCTAATTGTCTCTGCAAGACCTTCCAGGGAGGTGATGGTAGCATCTCAGTCATCAAGTCCCTAAATTTCTTCTTTCTTGCTCCAAAAGCCTTACTTCTGAACTGTTGAATTTGAATATTTACTTGGAATCCAAAGTTGCAGGCACTGAAATTTCTTATTGAAGGTTTTCTTTTTCTTAAAAAAGTATAAGTATGTTTGCAATTATTACATTTTATTGCAAAGAGCTTTCTTCACAAATCAAGTTCCCAAGGTGCCATACTGTATATATTTTGATCACCACACTGTCTAATACAATATACTCCTTATTTGACTTGGCAGCTGAAACAGGTCATCTTGAAATGCAGATTTACAAATCACAGGAAGAAATAAAATCTGTACTCAAGTACTTCAGTTTTTTAGACTGGCAGGTGGCAAATTTTAATTCTGAATCATTTTATACAACTCAGTAAAAAGTAGTTTTTCTGCATTAAATTAAAAAATTAGTGAAGTTTTTACAGAAAGATGAACCAATGAATAAAGGAATTCAAATCAGTTTTTCCAAAATCATGTAGAACAGAAAACAAAGCAATCATGGAGCACAGATTGAAATGACCTCCCACCATAGGGTCCTAATACAGAAAGCACACACCAAAAACCTACATGCAAAACCACTCATATGGTTTTTAGAAATGTAGTAAGTTTTGTCCCTGAAGACATATTTTAAATGAATATTTGGTTAAAAATTTTAAGTACAGTACAAATTCTACTCTATGTTATAATTCCTTTAAGCTATTTAAATGGACAAAGAAGTTCTGGTATACTTTACATTTTACAATTGACTCATAACTTCATGTAGTTCTTAGTTATGGTAGGCTGTCACTCTCTTAGTACTAACAAAAGGGAGCCTAAAAGTTAAGGTAGTGAGTGTAAAGCCAGAACTGGCTCAAAAGAGTTTTTGTGACACAGTATTAACTTGTATTAACCTTGTGGCACATTTTTTTTTACTCATATCAATAACAAACATAAAGAATTAGCCTAACAAGAGCTATCACCAGGTCTGATAGTTTCCTTATATCATTGTAAGAAATGCTATATTCAAGGGCCTACCATAAGAGGCTGTGAATTTTTATTATCATTCTAAGTAAAATTATTAAAATCATCATCTCACCTTAAAACTTGTTCAATTATTTTAGCTGGGTTGTTTTCAAAAGAAAAATTTAATTTCCTTAACTATTGAACACAGGAACAGTCTTTCTCTGAGGAAGACAGAAATAATCTTTCTCTATCTTCATTCCAAAAATCTCATTCAGATGGAAGGAGATTAAAAATATAGCTGTGAAATTGTATAACAAAAATATTGTTTTCTTTTTCAAATTTGACTACTGACGTTTTCTTTGTAGAATCCATTGAAATCCGACTGGAGGGAAGTTCTTAAATTGGCACCTGTCAGAGGCAGCCCCACCAATTAACAGAAAATCTTTTTTGCTACTATACCCTAACAGCAGATCTGTATTTTTGTGGAAGAAAGCCTCTGGAAATCTCATGAACTGCTTTTTCCTCATAAGCAAGAGAAATGAACCTCTATATTAGCAGAAAGGCAATATTAAACAGCTGCTCACAAGTCTCTTTCCAAAAGCACTTGATTTCTATAATAAACAGAATTAAATTGCATCCATTTCTAGCCCTAAACAACAGGGCTGGACTTTAAATTGCAGACTAGGCACATAAAATCCTGCTGTAAAATCTAGCCTCTATCATAAAAAGGGTAGTCTAGGGAAATTTCTCATTGAAATTGTGAGCCAAAGCTTATTAACCAACCACTTTAAAAGGACATTGGCAAATTTTGTTTTAATTATTTTTTCTTTATTCCTGGAAAGTGGATTTGAAAAAAATAATAAAACTTTTTATTTGACAAAACATTAGAGTTTTTTGTTGATGTCATTGTTTTGCTTTTGTTTTTGCACGATTTTGCCTTTCTAATTTGGTATTAAGATAAAATTAAAATTGTCATTCTTGCTCAAATGCCAACACCATGTAACTTGTGCCAAAATGGCTTCATTCTGTGTACCAGCCCCATCAATTAAAACCCACAAAGAGTAGAAGGGACCAGGAGATTTAGTGCTTTTCCTGCTGAGCAGCCAGTGAGGAGAGTAGAAAATTTCTTTTCTTTAATGTGTAATCCCTGCTGATGACATGAGTGTACACAAACTCTAGTGAGAATAGCTGGATTACTTCCAGATCCCTTACACCACCTCCCTCCTCTCCAGAGCCCTCAGGGGCTCGGTTTTGTTTTGTTTTGTGTGCCCTGAAGAAATCAAAACTGAGCTCTTGGATCTATACCACATAGGACATGATTCCTATGGTTTATTTGTTTTAAGTACTCCTTCTTCAAATGCTTGAATGAAAGAAAGCACTAAAAACCATGGGAATACAGGGCAAAAGCCCAGAAAAATTACTTGAATGTCAAGAGGCCTGAAGGCAGACATTTTGGAAGATTTCCCCAATGATTGTGTGTTTGTGTGTATGTGTGTGTGTGTATGAATAAATTTCACCCTAAACAGCAAGAAAAATACAATAATAATTTAAGCTCATAAACCTGCACAAGCTTTATGTTTTATATTGCTAACTCAGGTATGAGGGCCTAAAAAAAGGCTAAGAAAGCATAATATCCTAAATGAGGTCCTGACCATTCAGAAATCAGCACCATGCTTTAAAGTGGCCAGTCTGTTTGTTTGGGTCATCTGAATAAGCGAAAAAGTTTGCCTTTGGCATGATCCATTTGTCTACATAGTTAAAAACTAATTAAGTCCTCAAATTCACTCAAAATGTGTTCAATTCCATTCCTCTGAGTAATCTGGGTATGACTTTCAATGAGAACAAATCATAGCAAACGTTTACAAATGCATTTTGAAATAAATATAATAAATTTCTTTTCATAAAATATGTATGCATGAGTTGAATACAAGCAAAAGTTAATAAATGTTGGGATTTTCCAGGTCACTGAGCAAAGAAGAAAAATAGTAGCATCAAACCCTTAAAAATTATATAAAGAAATAAGATATATCTTCTGAAAAATCATACATGTGCTATATATTTCTTGGTATTTTTTAGCTAAACTGAATGCTTCTTGCTATTGGAGTTATAAGAAGACAAATACCTTGAAATTTAAAAAATGGAAAAAGTCCTGTGAAGTACTGGGACATTAGTGATATTATTGCAAATATTTGATTAGGTGATGTTGATAATCTCATAATTTATATTTTCCTATGAGAAAGACACTTTGAAATGAAAGATTTATTGAACCAAATAAGTTTAAACTGAAATATGGTCTGAAAATTTATGTACTAGAAGTTTTAAAAATAAAGAAACATTCTGAATGAATGAAATCTATGGCATGTGGGTGTATTCCAAATTGTTTGACCTTTGAGATCCATTATGGCTAGACATTAGTATAAATTGATAGCCATATATGGAGAAATTCACAATGTAAGCATGTGAGTCTGTACAGGTGTGTATTCGTATATGCATGCCCCCCAACATGCCATATATTTATATATATGTATCAGTAAAGGTTGCAAACAATAGATCACATGCAATCAGTTCATGTAGAGAAGAACTTATTAATATGTTTAAGGTGATCCCTAGATTCTCTGGAATCACATTTGGAGGTTACAGAGCCAAGAACAGTTCCCAGGAAAAGACTAGAGGCTAGAGCATCTACTACTTATGCTTCTTAAGATGGAAAAAACTGAACTCTCCCCATAGGTTCTGCCACAATTGCTGTTAAGTTCCTACAAGTGCTTCCCTCATCATGCCACTGTCTTCCAGAGATCTTAAGCAGTATGACTGATTGTTAGAGCTAGGTCACTTTAATTTTTCTATAAGAGAAGCTGGGAAAGATAAGATCCATAAGACTGAAAATTCACAGATAGCCACTTTTGCCACTGACTAACTGGCTATCTAGTAGAAGTAATAACAAGGTCAGGTTGTTTTAGGAGAAAGTCTTGTTAATTCAGTGCATACTCTCCATCATGGAAAACAAGAATGAGTACTGGCATAGTTACTGATATTTATTAGCTGGACCATCATTTCCATCTCAATATTGATAGCCTTCTTCACAGTGAGAGCTTTTTCAGTTGGCTATTCACATGGGAAACAATCTCACAATGTAAGTACATTTTGCTTGTCTAACTAAATATTTTGTCCAAAAACTGACTTGTCAGCAGGACTCCATTCTAGTTCTTTCTAAATCCATGTTATTCCAGCCAAACTATTAGTCAATACCTGTTAATGAATATGGAACTATACCTCAGGTCTTTCCTTCTTCCATGACAAATGAACAATGGAAAGTATTACTTGAAGTTTCTTTCCATTATAATAATTATTCTTCTTTTGGGAACATCCCTTAGTATTATTGTAACACTGTAGATATCCACTTTCAGCTATTTCTGATATACTATGCAGGTGAGTCTACAATTCAAGCCAGTCTCAATAGTTTTTACTGCTCTGTTAGTTGATCATTGGAAACTTTTCATGAGATCAGAGATATGGATTAATGGATGAGTAAATTCACTTAATGATGGTGGATTATTGGGCATGCCTAGATTTATGGCATAGTACATCAGGTAATAGCACCTGAAAGGTAGCATTTCATCCAAATCAAAGTCTTGGATAGAGGGTCTGATTGGTAGAGCCTACGTCACATTCCCATGCTCCAGATTTAAGGAAGGCTGAAAAGTAAATTCCTGATATAATCTGTAAGGAGAAAGGATAAATAATGAAAAAAGCTTCCCAAACGTGGGAAAGGGTATTCAAATTGTGATAGACAACCATTAACTACGAAAAATAATCATAGCCACACACCCATCGATCCTCAAGGTAAATTTAATTGGCATTCTAATTTAAAATACTGGAAGCTAAGAATAAAATAAAAGCATATTACATATTTGTTTCTTGAAGATAGTGGGAAAACATTTTCTATGCTGAGCTATTATTGCAAAGTAAATTCTGAAAAATCTACTGAAGAAGTAATACATTTATCAGTTATTTATTTATAACATGTTATATGATGCAATTTAATAAGCAATAAGTTTAGAAAATTGAATTTGTGTTCCTCTAGGAAAGTGCATTATTCAAGGTTCTCCCTGTAAGCCCTTCAAATGAATTGGATGAGACCTCTCTCATTGCTAAAGGAAATCCCCTTTGTCTATTGTACATGTAATCAGACATAGGTATAATCAACTGACTAATGATTTAAATGTGAGAAAGAACCTCACTGTAACAATCAGACCAGTGCTTGCTTGACCAAACAACTAGATACCATAACCTAGCTGAGTTGACACAAAATTAGCACCACAGTCATGCTCACCAATCCTTGTCAACTTGGCACCCATACATACGTCATTAAACCATATTTAATCTCTAAATAAAAGCAGTAACAGGAGTGTGAGGGTAGTTCAGTGGTAGAATTCTTGCCTGCCATGAGGGAGACCTGGTTCAATTCCTCACCCATGCACTTCCCAAACAAGCAAACAAAGAAATCAACAAAAACAAACAAATAAACAAACAAAGATTCAACAGATGATACTGTAATAATGGGATATTCACATGGAAAAAGAATGAAATGTGACCCTGCCATACAGCATACAAAAAAAAATAGTAACAGTTATGTTTTCACCTACCAAATTCAGCTGTTCTGCATACAACTAGAAATGTATTACCCCTTTCACCAAAAGAGGATGCAAGCCCTTGGATAATATTCACTCTTAAACTTGATCTCCTATAACTTAAATACTATGACATAAAGTTAGTACAACTTACTGTATATGATAAGGGGATAAGGAATAAAACAAAGACATTTGCTGTATATATATATATATATTTACATACACACACAAACATATTCATTACAAAACAAGGAAGAAATATTCATAACCATTTCTGTAACTGATCATGTGCACATAGCTGATATGTATAATTACCTTTTTCCACTACCCATTCCATATTCTGTTACTCACAGCAAGCGCCCCAGCTGGTCATGGTTCTTTGCCTGGTTGGTTGACCCAAACCTTCATTCTTAAAGAATTTTGGGCATTAGTGTTCCTGCTTGGACTAGGTCGTTGCAGTTTTCCATTGACTTTAATCACAGAGCATGGTAGAAATAAAAGACTTCCTAAGGATCCCCTGTATTCCAGACAAGCTCTTATTTACTTCCATGTGTTGTAGCAGTCCTTTTTACTCTTGATAATCAAGATCAATCACCCTAGTCAGTACAATAATTCCCTTCTTTACCTATTGACTCAGAGGCATGAGAGGCCAGGTAGCAGTCTTAACTTCCAGTTCAGTGGAATCATTGCTGTGTCTCCTGGTGGTAGCACTCTTACTTTTGGAACTAACACTTGTAGATGAGCAGTTTAAGATCACAGGGACAGGAAGCAAAGACATTTCCTAGTGGATCACCCAGTACAATAGTGAGTAATGTTACTCTAATTTCCACCCCTTGACCTTGGACCTATAAATTGTATCTACAGGAGAAACAGCACCATAGATCAGACACTATTTTAGATCATATAGAGCCAACTGGAGACCATTGCCTCAGCGCTCCTAGAATTACTACCCGGTTGACACTGTAATTGACTCTTCAAAGGCCATTCCACCATTATATCAATCCAGCTGCTTATGGGTGATATGGAGTATGGAAAGACTAGTAAATTCCATGAGCATGTGCCCATTCTCACACTTCATTTGCTGTGAAGTGATTCCTTGATGAGAAGCAATGCTGTGTGGAATACCATCATGGTGGATAAAGCATTCTGTAAGACACAGATGGTAGTTTTGCCAGAAGCATTGCATGCAGGGAAGGCAAATCCATGTTGAAAGTATGTGTCTATTCTAGTTAGAACAAAATGCCACCCTTTATATTATAGAAATGGTCCTACATAAAATCAACTTACCACCAGATATTGGGCTGATCACTCATAGAATGGTGCCATATCAGAGACTTAGTGTTGGTCTCTGCTACTGGCAATTGGGCAATTAAGAGTGGCTGTGCCCAAGTCACCTTTGGTGAGTGGAACTCTATGTTGCTGAACTCATGCATAACATACATCTCTACCACCATGGCTGCTTTGTACTTGAGCCCATTTGCTATGAAAGAAGTGGCTAGGTTGAGTCCAACTGATATATACAGAATGGGTCACCATAAACACTAGATTACTGAAATTCTTCTATGCTAAAATTACTCCCTGGTGATAATTTACATGGGACACAACTACCTTTATATTTTTTGTCCACTCAAAAAGTTTATACACAGCTCTCTTCCTCAGATCCCTTTGACATCAATTTTCCAATCATATTTCTTCTATGTGACCATCCAGTCACATCATTGATCGCAGTCCATGAATACACATACAAATGCACTTTTAGCCATTTCTTCTTCCAAGCAAAATGAACAACCAGGTGTACTATTAGAAACTCTGCCCAAAGGGAGAATTTTGCTTCACTATTGTCTTTTAAACACATCCCAGAAAGGGTCTATAGTGCTGCAGCTGTTGATATTTGTATGTTGTTCCAACCAAGCTATTAGAGAGTTTGGGTCTGTGTGCCTAAAAAGACCATGCTAGGCAAAGAGTTAGACAGAGATTTTATTGGGACTTATGAACAAGAGCTCTTTGCCAATGGAAAATGGAAGTTGATGCTCCACAAAAGGGCCTGGAGTGCAAGAGGCTGCTTATAAGGGTTTAGGACAAAGACTTTTCATAGGGTATGAGAACAGCGTTTCAGCAGTTTTCTTGTGACACAGACAGGAGTCTGGAGGTTTGTTGTCAACAGTGATCAAGGGAGGGAAGTTTTAATGCTTTGTTTATGATACTATCTGTACATCTCCCCCCCAGGATGTCTGATGGCCTTTAACTTCTGTCCCAGTGATTTTAGTTGACTACATGCAATAATTACTCTTAATATGAAAGAGTGGATAACTGGGACCTGGGTCTCCACAGATGGTACCTGTATGTTATATAGAACCATCTAGAAATATGACCCAAGTTTGCTTTTCACCAGTCATTTGATCATAAGAAACTCCCCAAGAGACCATAGCCACAGGATACGAAAAAGAAAGTAGCAGGCAATGGGGGCCATGGGCATTTTGGTCGTTTCCTGATGTAACTTACTTGTGCATTAAGGGCTTACTTGAACTGCATCTTCAATAAAAAACCATTTATTTTATGATGGACTGCTTTGTGTCTGTCCAACTTTATGGCTTGGTGAGTCATACAACACACAGTTCATGATGGGGAACTCAGTTTTCATGGTAACTTCATGGGCGATACTTAAGCATTCAGCCTCTACTAAGACCTAGTAGCAGGCTGAAAGGAGAGCAGTTGTCTGTAGAGGATCAGAGGGCTTTGCTCCCAAATCCTAAGTGCCTGTTCTCTGATTCTCCTATAGGGGTCTGCTCCAGACAGCATCTTTATTTGCCACTGACATTTCCAGAACCATTAATTCAGCTGGATCATATGGCCCAAGTGGAGAGCAGCTTACAATGCAGCCTGGACCTGTTTCAGATATTCCCATCATTCTAGTACCCATTCAAAACAACGGCTTTTTGGGTCATCAGAAAATGGGCCAGAGTTTCATGCCCAAATAAGGAATATATGGCCTTCAAAATCCAAAGGCATTGTGCCTCCTTTTTGGTTGTAAGAAAAGCCATATTCAATAGTTTATCCTTCACCTTAGGAGTGATATCTAAATATGCCCTATACCATTGCAAACCTAGAAATTTCACTGAGGTGGAAGGCCCTTGATTTTTTGTTGGATTTATCTCCCATCTTCTGACACACAAATATCTTACCAATAAGATTAGAATAATTATTATGTCTTTCTCACTAGATCCAATCAACATGATATCATTAATAAAATGGACCAGTCTGATGTCTCATGGAAAGGAGAAAAATCAAGGTCCCTGTGGACAAGATTATAGAATAGGACCAGAGAACTGATAGACCCCTGAGTTAGGAAAGTGAAGGTATATTGCATCTTCACTGGCTGAAAGAAAACTTTCTAGTGGTCTTTACTAACAGGTATTAAGAAAAAAAAATGTTTATAAGATCGGCAGCTTCATACTAGGTACCAGGGAATGTGTTGGCTTGTTCAAGCAATGATCCCACATCTGGCACAACAGTTGCAACATCTGTTTTCTTCACAGGTCAAATTGAAGAGTTGAATGGGGATGTGGTGGGAATCATCATCCCAGTATCCTTCAAGTCCTTGATAGTGGCACTAATCTCTGAAATCACTCCAGGATTTTTATTTACCAATTTGCTAGATAAAGGCAAATCTAGTGGCTTCTAAGTGGTCTTTCCTACCAGAATTGCCTTCATTCCACAAGTCAAGGAACCAATGTGGGGATTCTGCTAGTTGATGAGGATGTCTATTCCAATTATGCATTCCAGAACTGGGGAAATAGCCACATAACAGTTTTTTGGGAGCCACTGTGAGATGGACTTGAGGTAAACTCCACTGATCACCTGACCTCCATAAAACCTACGCTGACTTGTCGACCAATAGCTTGGATCTCCTGGAACTAATGTCAGTTCTTAGCCAATGTCTAATAATTCCTGAAACTTATGATCATTTCCATTTCCCAAATGTATAGTCACCATGGTAAATGACTGTATATCCCTTTGGGGAGGGCTGGAAGAAAGATTAATAGTAAAAATTTTGGCAGTGCAGCAGGATCTTACCCCAAGGTGACCCAGCCTTCCCTTCATTGACAAGGTTCTGGGTCTGTAAACTATTTCAAGTTTGGGAATTGATTGAGGGACCATGGCTTTCTGTGTTTATGACTCAAATTAGATCTTTGTTCACTTGATTTATAACTCTTCTGTGTATACTGGGCAAATAAGAACATAGTAGACTGACCATCCATTTCTCTTTTAGGTACTGCATGAACAACTAGACACTCATATAGGTTTCCAAAAGTGAGACTATTCTGATTACTGCTTTGACTCTGCTGTTTATTATGGTAAGCATGCCCACTTTGTCTTTGGCAATTCTGTGCTGCCTCTTGTCTCCTGATAAGCTTGGATCACATCATCCCTATTGTGTCAAGTTTCCAAGTTCAGTGGCAACAGTTCCCATAGTAATATCTGACCTACAGAGAATAGTATACATTCTTTAGGGATGATGGAGCTGCTCTCACAAATATGTTCTCACAGTCTGGTGAAAAGTGTGTTCTCTGGACATTCCTGGGGTGAGTGAGCAGGACTTACATGATAAATCAACTTTATCATTCAATTCTCTAAGCCTTTGGATAACTACATCTACATTACACCAGAGAAGTTCTGGCATTTCAATTTCAGATAACATAAGCCATATTTTGTCCTCTGCTCTGTCATCCCTCAGGCACCATGGCTTGCTGGCCCAGATTGCACCTCTTGAATTTGCTGTCCATCAATTTCAACCCAGCAGTTGGGTCCTTCATCAAACTGTGGAAAGAGTCCAAACTCCAACCAGCCTGTGAAGGATGTTGACAACTGAAATGGCTTTCTGGATGGCAGAGAAAGGCTAGACTCACTATACCCAAGTGAAAGGACCAATATCTAAGCCAAGTGATAAGAACCCAACAACACTGTCTGATTCCTGGGAAATAACTCCAACTTTGGACCCCTTAAAATCATGTTAAAGTGACAATGGTTGGGAGGGTAAAAGGGGTTTTTGGATTTGGAGTTTGGATTCTGTACTTTAATCTAGCATAGTTAATAGTGACTCTGACTAAAGAAAAATCTTATCCAGGGAAGACAGATGAGGGATCTGGGGCCCAATTTAAAAATGAGAATAATTATATTAGTCATAATGTTCTAAATTGGGGATGCAACAAGCCCTGTCAAATTGATAATGAATGTAACTGAAGGTTTAAAGCTCCAAACTGTACAGTTTGATGAAAAGCAAACTCAGCAAAGTCACCAAGAAGGAGGTGGAACAAAAGAGTTTAGACAAATTCTTTATTTCAGGGAAAAACAGAAGCACCTGGGCAGCATTTCAAGAGAAAGCAAAAAATGGTTGCCCCAAGGTGGCAGGGGGTGGGGATAGAGGTGATAGAGCTTTAAAGGCTTAGGGTTAAGGATTTGGGGCAATGTTTAGACAAGTCCCTACTGTCTAGTTTTCAGAAATAGGGGGTTAAGTTTGGATTTGGAAGCTTTCCACTGGTAAAATTTTAAATTTAAACACAACTTTAGGCTTGCAGGGTTATAAATGCTGGAGGGTGTATAATAAATAAGGGGAGTTTACACATGAATGTACTTGCTGGAGAGTGGAGGCTGAATGATGAGATGTTACTTCAACAAGGCAGCTGATGGAGGGTGAAGGACATGCTGGGTTGAGGCAGTTTGGGGTAAGAGAGGCTTTCTGAAATATTGGCCAGGAGCAGGTTACAACCTGGGAGGAAGGGGTCCTGTCCTCCAGACCTAACATTTAATGCTTGGCAAATAATAGACTGCAGAGACTTAACAAATCAATGGCAATTGATGGGTAAAACAAATACTTGTGTACAGAACCAGTAGGGGTAGTATAAGTCTTTTCTTACCCCTGCTGGGATGATGAATGATGGACTATGCAATTTCAAGAATGAACTGTGGACATGGAATTAATTTCACAGACCTGAAGGTAGTGTAACCTGGTGGTGATAACAATCAAGAAAGTGGACAAACATCCAGCAGGAGGTGGCAGCAGAGATGTTGTAATAGTTAATAGAATATATGGGATGGGGGCAGATCTCACTAGAAAAGACCTTCTAGGAAGGTTCAGGATACAAGTTCTGTCCCCAACACCAATAACACCCTCTCTAGTTAATTCTTCAATAGCCCCAATACAGAATAACCCCAAAGTTGTCAGGGTGGACAAAACAGAAAATTTGGAGCAAACCATAAAGGTAGGGATAGGGTGCAGAGGTACAAATGCCTGGGTGAATGGATCAAATATACAGTCCAGAATCTAAGCAAAAGCAATTGTCATGCTTGTGCCACAGGCTGACCTATTGCTCTTGTGCTCTTTCTGATGGGTGTGGAGGAACATGATAAGGAGTTCAAGTGCACGGTACTCCTTTTACAGAATATTACTCTTGGTGAAAATTGTAGTACATTGTCCTCTCTTTCCCCTCCATTCAGGGGTGGAAAAGTCAAGGACATACTGGCTTCTTGCCTCAGTTCTGGAAACCACTCTGTCTGTCTCTCTAGATGGGAAGAAAGGCTCCAGGAGCTTGGGACCATGGTCTCACTTACCCAAGCATGAGATGTGACTGAGGATAGTACTGGCAATTTCTCCAGTTTAGCCAAACCACAAGGGGGACTTTGGTGGTATTGTAGAAAGGGTATCCTCCAACCAGTTTTACCTAAGAAGTGGAAAGGGACATGTGCTCTGGCCCAACTGACAATCCCATTCACTCTGGCATTTGAAAAGGAGGATGATTGAGTTTATTTAGACAGTATAGGGGTGCCACAGGAAATCCCAGATGAGTTTAAGGCTAGAAATTAAGTAGCTGCAGGATTTAAGTCATCCTTATTCTGGTAGATCATCATCAACAAAAATGTGGATTGGATTAATCAGATCAATAACACCAAGTATTCAGTTGAGGGCAGAGCAGAAAATTGGAAGCTGCTAGCTGAATGACATGGGAGAATGGGATGGCCCTAAACTTGACATGAGCCAAAAAAGTAGGCACTGGCATTATGGTAGGGGGTAGTTGTTATACATTTATCCCTAATAATACAGCTCCAAATGGAACTATCAGCAAAGTTTTATAAAGGGTGGCACTGTCCATGCTAACTTCTTTAACCATCGTAGCTGGGGTACTCATAACACTTAGATGCTACATTATCCCATGTGCCTAAGGGTTAGTTCAGAGACTCATCAAGAACTGCCTTAAAGAGTAAGATCCCTATGATGAAGAATGTGAAAAGGATCTTACCAACTTTGAAGAAAGACTAAAATGTGATAACTAAAAAGGTTCAAAAAGGAAGAGGGGGGATTTGTAAGGGAATTAAGTTTAGCTTTCACACAAGATGGCACAGGAAAGGGCTGCAGAGTAACTCAAACTGGTTTTGCAGGCAGGAAAGGAGAACACCTGTCAAGTAAGTCTAGAATTGGTGCCAAACAGGTAGAAACAAGTTTAAATAAGTAATGGCCGGGGTCATTGAAATACAAAGTATAATCAAAAGCTGGAATCTTCTGCCAGAAATATGAATAAATTAGACTATCTGGGTAGGCTGTAACCTCTGGAGTATCCAATCAGTGAAGAAATAGGGGAGGATCTGTGCACCAGGCCCAAGTATAACCATTTTGTCATTCTGTTGTTTGGCATGCCAGCCACCATTTTTTGTTCAGCTGGGTGCCTGTTTTTGCAAGATCTATGAATAAATTATTTTCTTCTCCACAATTGGATGAGCAATTTGTTCTCCTTCAGTTACAGCATTCTTTCTAACAATATCCCTCTTTATGGTGTCCTGGAGTGGCTGGGGGGAAGTACCTAAAACTGTTGAACTGTGTTCCATTAGCCTTGATTCTTGAAGATGATTGTAAAATGATACAGCTTTTACAATGTGACTGTGTAATTGTGAAAACCCTGTGTCTATGCTCCTTTTATTCAGGTATGGACAGATGAGTAGAAAAATAAGAATAAAAACTAAATAAATAATAGGGACGATAAGGGTAAAATTAGGAAAATTGAAATATTAGTGGTCAGTGAGACGGAGAGGTAAAGGGTATGGGATTTATGTATTTGTTTTTCTTTTATCTTTTTATTTTTATCTCTTAAAGTTTGAAAAACAATCATGGTTATGAATATACAACTATGTGATGATATTTTGAGCCACTGATTGTACATTATATATGGACCGTATGTGTGTGAAGATTTCTCAGTAACAACATTTTTTTTAAAAAAAGAACCACTCCTGGTACCACAATTTATATAAGGTATGGTTTTCCCTTTAAAATTTTCAGCTGATTGTGTGAGTCTTCCTTCATTGCTGAAAGTATTCTCCTTTGTTGATTGTACGTTTAATCAGCCATAAGTGCAATCAATTGACAATGATTTAATTTCATGACATACCCTCACTACAATATTCAGGCCTGTGCATGTATGACCAAACAATTGGATGCTATGAACTAGCCAAGTTGACATATGAATTTAACCATAATAGGGAGCTTAAGGAATCACGTTAATTAAAGTTAGACAGGCCTTTATTACACAGACTTTTAAAACATTGCCAAACATTAAGTTAGTGCCAGCAATGAGACAAGAATGTTGCTGTCTCAGTGAATAAAAGTGAACAATTGCAGTAAAATTAAAGATGAAACTACATGAAAAATTAATTTTAGCATCATTATAAAAATATGCTTTTCCAGAAATGCAATTAGTTATATTGAGTGACTCAAATTTCTAAACCATTCCCTGATAGTAATTGAGGAGCTACAGAGATTCCTTTGCTTTTCTGACCTTTAATATTTTCCTTATGTTGCTTCTTAATGTCTTATAGCCAGAAAAAGTGAAAAAAAATAAAATGAAAATGGCAGGGTCATTGATTTTCTAGTCAACAAATTGCAAGTTGACAAATTGTTTCCAGGTTAGGCTTCTAGTCAAGTTGTAGACTGTTTTTCTTACCAAAGTTTATTAAAAGACACAATATCAGCCATATCATTCTTTAATCCTTCGTGCTTGCTTGAGAACATATTTTAAATCAACTGTGTTGTGGCATATAATTTATAAATAGTAAAAAGCAGCAATTTTAAGTATAGAATTCTATGAGTTTTGACAAATATATATATATACACACACACATAAGTGAACAACCAAAATCAAGATATAGATTGTCATCACCCAAAAATAATCCCTTTCCCCCTTCTAATTGACCCTTCCCCTTATCTTATTCTTTCACAATCTAAAAAAGTGATTATTTGTATTCTAAACTTCCAGATAAAATTTACTTTGTCTTTGCTTTTTTATAACTTTCTGAATTTGTTTTCCCATAAGAGCAGATAATAGCCCTCACAAAGTTAAACTCATTCTGCATTTTTCAAATTTCTTTATGTTTATCTGACTATGTACATCATTAAATCTGTTAAGAACAGGCAGTTTTATGTCTGTCTTAAGGAAAATTCACTTGATGCTCATACACATAAACATCAAATACTACTGAGCACTTACTTCTGTGCTTGACTTTATCTTAAGGTCTGACTATATGGTGCAAATGAAAAATAGTAGGCTAAGTCCATGCCCTCATGTATATTACAATCTAAGTAAATTGAATAAATTCATTATAAATTAGACCCAATATCATGAATTCTGCTTAATCCAATATATCATGCACAATTTTAGAATCACAAATATAACAAAACTGTGTCAGCTATACAGAAATCACAGATATATTTTAGATACAAACAATTAAATACATAAATTAATAATTTGACATACATTTAACAAATAGTAATTGTTAAATGAATCAACTGATCTTTTATTTTTCCATTTATTGATTTCTTTTAACAATTGGTTTGAGGAATTAGTAGATAATGTATATACATACATAAAAAAACAGTTTTGAAAACTAATCCTAGGGCTATTTTCCTTCATTAAAAATATTTAATATAAAATATATTATATGACAGCAAAACTTTTCCATCAATATCTCTTCATTTTTCTTTCCAATATCTGATAACTTACTCATTTGACAGTTGAAATTCATTCTTAAGTTCTTGTTATTTTCCAAAATGTTTCAACACTTTAAAAAAAAGTCCCTTGAGATACTAAACTTTATTACAAAATGTCTTTCTAGTCTGAGCAAAAAAAAAAGTTAAAATCAATTCTATAACTAAATATTAAAACAGGTAAACTGAATGTGTGCCGGCAAGGGAGGAAAACAGACTCAGTCTGTATTATATGTCACTTGATGAAATACAAATGAACTAAAGAAATTAATGAAAAAATATACAAGCAAAAATCGAATATAGCCAGAGAGTTAGTAAATGGAAGGTTGTAATTAAGCAGGTACCTAGTGGGTTAGAGGGAATAGAGAAAATTAGACCACTGCTGCCATGTTTTTGCTGCCAGCATCAAGTGCTTTTTCACAGAAAATAGTCAACAGCCTACCAAGAGAATTTAATTATATACTTTTAATTTTATTTCACAGGATATGAGTGAGGACAAGAGAGAATAAATGAAAATTTAGAAAAGTGACATCTCAATGATATTTAGATTAATAAGTATATCTATGTGAAAGAAGTTGTTAAATATTAACTTAAAAATTGGAATGTATATTTATTTTAATTTCAGTAATGTGGCTTTCAGTCAAAAGCCTCCCAGATAGGAACTGAAAGGTAAATATGTGAAAAATTTTCATTGCCAGCATCCTGTACAAGGAACATCTGGCATCATAATCCTAAAAGAATATATATGTCAAGTAAATGCCTTGAGCTAAATAAATAAACCCAAATCATCTCAGGTTTGCACATCCACATTTTGAATTATCCCATACAGTTTCCTTAAGAAACTTTGATTGGGAACCACCTTCTGGGAAAAATAAAACTCAAAAGAATAAAACACAAAGCAATTAAACTTTGTTATCAGAGGGCTTGCCTTTAAGTTCCTGCTTCCCTTTATGTACTGTCCTCTCCAAACCAATCCTGACACTAACCAAAATGTTCCTAACTCCCAACGAGTTACTTACTTGTCATGGGTTCTCCTAACTCAAGTTCTCCCCAGTATTTCACCAAATGGCCCCAGTTTACTAGTTTGTTTTGTTTTGTTTTGTTTGCCAGAGGTAAATCCAACAATTTAAATCACAAAATGACTAATGGCTTTATGTGCTACTCATTCTAAATAACATCTACCTATAATCAAATGATATTCCAACCACAGACAAAAACTAAGGCAAAGTCTTGATGATGTGAGAGAGAAATGATTTCAGTAATCAATGTCTTATCTAGTGAATATCTAGATGTCATGCCTCAGATCAATATATGGACAACCCTTTCCTTCTTCCCCCAGATTGTGTTACAAATCTGCTCTCTTCCTTTTCCAATGCCACCACCAGTACCTGCCAACAATTATAGATGTGTCATTCTGATTTGAGTTTCTTTAAAAATAGTTGGGCAAGTCAGGGCAGGCCATGGTGGCTCAGAAAGCAGAGTTCTCACCTGCTATGCTGGAGACATGGGTTCGAGTCCCGGTGCCTGCCCAAGCCAAAAAAATAAATAAATAAATAGTTAGGCAAGTCAGTTTACATACATCAAATTGTTCCTTGACAACTGAGATTGTCATGAGTACCAGCAGCCAGGTGCAACTGTTGAATTTGTAGATTTATCTAATAACTAATCGCAGTTAACTCAGGCCTCTCACCAAATCTTTCACAATTAAAAGAGTGAAGAGCTTTATAAATAAATATAGTTGTGGTGTAAAATGATCCAACATAAAGTCAAGTCATAATACTCACCTCAGTAACTGAATTCTTTAAACTTGTGGCATGTATGATGAAACCTAGAGGGAGCTGAATATAGACTACTGAATAATCATTATATAAAAACAAAAAAAAGAAATTAACTTACTTGCCTTGAATAATGAAAGCACTTTTGTAATAATTCAACCAACCATATTGTTTGTGCATTTGAAACTATATAATTTTATACTTGGAAGGATTTTACAGATTATTTAGGTAAATAATTTCAGATATGATAAAACTGAGAATTTGAGATATAAAGTATTTTGAATAAGATAACACAGCAAGTAATGCCAGAAAACGGGATCCATGTCTTCCGATTCTCAGTGCAACATCTTGCCTTAACAGAGGATTTGTTTTTTCATGCTGGTTAATTCAAAGAAATAAAAATCATTAATGGACACCTTTTTTTCCATTTGAAAGTAAAATAAATTTATCAAGACCAAAAATAAAAGGGTATATTCTGTACATCAAATTGTCAACAAGGTTCCATTCTGAGGCATGAAATGATTGGTAAATTTTACTTTTTATATTGCAAAAGTGACAGGAATGTTCCCAGGTACCATAAATTTAAATGTCCTCATCTCTGTTAAGCAGTGAAAAATTAGAATGGTAATGTAGAATATAAAAAAAGATTCCTATGTATATAAATTATTTTAGAGTACTATTTTTAAGGAAATATATATTGATCATCTGCTATGTGATTACCATTGGGATATTTAAAATTTACTTATTTATGAGTATTTAAAGAAGTTTTTACTTTTTGAACCGCTTATTAAGGCCACTTAGATTTATGGTACCTGGGAACATTCCTGTCACTTTTGCAATATAAAAAGTAAAATTCACCAACCATTTCATGCCTCAGAATGGCACCTTGTTAACAATTTGATGTACAGAATATACCTTTTTATTTTTGGTCTTGATAAATTTATTTTACTTTCAAATGGAGAAAAGGTGTCCATTAATTATTTTTATTTCTTTGAATTAAACAGCATGAATAAAAACTTCAGACAATGGAGAAAAATATACAGCACATATAAAAAATGTTTTGAATGCAGTATAAGGAAACTGACCCCTGACAGGCAACCATCAAGCTCTGGGTTTAAATAATAAAAAACCATATTAAACATATTTTAACTGTATATTTTGGAGTTTAATATACATACTTTACTAAATATATCATTTTATTTCATGTATGTCACTATATTTAACCAAATCTAAGTTACCATTCATATGGTACTTTATAGAAAGATGCTCTACTATTTAATGTTTCATATAGGAAAAAAACTGTTGTCAATTTTACTTGTACGCTGTTATTGATGGTAAAATGCCTCCAGGTTTAAAGAAGTTAAAAATGTGGAAAAAGTACATGTTAGAGTCAATGAATTATGGTATTTTCAAAATTTTAGACATGAGAAATTGCTTTGACTTCAGATAATTGAATATATAAAACATAATGTCTTAGAGTCTTTGGCATTTTTCTGAATTATTTTCCAAGAACTGAATTCACTTTCTTTCAGAAATTTATACACTTGTCCCTAATTTTATTGTAGAACTATTATTACCAGGAGATTATTTTAACATGCCTAACCTTATCCTGCAGGCTCATGACCTCTTTCTTGTTTAAAGTGATATCTCTAAACCTGAGCCTACCCACTCCAGTAGATAGTATAAAATGGAGCAGAGACTAAGCAGTCTGTGATTGCCAGAATAATCATATTCATTCTTTGGGTTCTTAGACATTGAATCCTACTTTCTGACATATTTCAATTGGATCTCTTCAGCATCTAGAATCAAAGTGTCTACCAGACCACTTCTACCTATTGTGATATTTTGGGGTCTGTCTACCTTAATCAACCTTATGTTTATGTAAAAGCCTATTGTTCCCTTTATCCAATTCTTTTCCTTCAACCAGTCCTAACACTCTTCTTCTGATCCACCTCCCCAAGAGGTATCAGCAATGCCAAAATTTAACTCTAAAGCTGGCAATATTTTCTACTTGGCATACAGTTTGTAGACATGATAGCACTTCATCCTCATAAGAAACATTTCATATTGTTATCTCTGCTAACAGAAACCAAATGTCAAAAGTCTGTGAGCTACCTATAGGCATGCCTAAGAATTATTTCTGGAGGACCTCTTTTGTTGCTCAGATGTGACCTCACTCTCTCTAAGCCCCATTCTGCAAGTGAAATTGTTGTCCTCTCCCTTATGTGGGACATGACATCCAGAGTGAAAGTCTCCCTGGTGATGTGGAAGATGACTCCCAAGGATGAATTCAGACCTTTCATGGTGGGATCAACAATTCCATCCTTACCAAAAGGAGAGAAAGAAGTGTAACTAATAAAGTATCAGTGATAGAGAGAGTTCAAATAGAGTCAAGAGGCAGTTATGGAGGTTGCCCTTATGCAAGCTTCAGTTAGACCTTGCTACCTATCATAACCTTCCAACCCCTAACCATTCCAGCCAATTCTAAAGAACACCTAGGGCAATATATAAGATTTCATAAGGGTTTCATGCACTAGAGTAATTTTCCAGAAACCTACAACTTCCAGTTGGGTCTCTAGACCAAATCAGTCCTCAAACCTAGCCCAGCCTCTCCAAAACATCAAATAGTTCCATCTCCCTACCCCATATTAGTGACAGACTCTTCCAACACAAAACATTTAGAATTGCCATAGCCCAAATACCCCTAAAGAGAGGGATGGAAAGATCAGAGGTGATCATGGAGTTATACAAAGAAGATAGGATTTAACAAATGAATATGAATTCTGAATCATTAAATTGATATCTCTTTTAGTCACCATTATTTTAGAGCAGCTAGAAGCAAAAACCTAAAATTGTGAAATTATAACCCATGTCAAATTCTGAAATATGTTCTACAACTAATTGTGGTGCTGTGCTTTGAAATTTATAGCTTTTTTGTATATATGCTATTTTTCACAAAAAAAGAAGGAAAAAAGTCAATTGTGATGATAAAAAAACATTTAAGCCTTCTGGCTTCCTATATTCTGGAGAAGCTAGAAGGAAAAATATGAGCGGATCATATCGTAGCCCATGACAAGTTTTGGGATCTTTCCTCTAACTACTTGTTGAACAGTGCTTTGAAAACTACTGCTTTTCTATTTCTTTGCTTTGTATGTATGTTATACTATGCAATAAAGAAGTTAAAAATAAAAAAAAAGTCAGTGACCCAAGAGAAAGCTGAAAATATTGAAAATATTTAAGCACTAGGTGCACTAAACCAAACACACTTTTTGCTAGTGTCCAGAAGGAACCACAATTAAGAAAATTGACAGGATTTAGTCTTATTTGTTTTTCATGTCTTTAATTTTCCAAATGTCCTGTGCAGCCATCTGATTGATGACGTCTATTCAATTCATCAAATTTGTAAATAAAAGAAAGATTATTTCAATCTGAAGTATCCTTGAATAGAGGAGACTGATTAATTGGATGATTATCTTTAAACGTGTTTAAGAGCTGAAAGTATCACACCAGTCTTGAGCACTAGCTTTTTGTAATGAATTGTTAAATACCAGCTGAGAGATTTTGATATATTCAAGCAAAACTAAAACCCACAAATGGTAAGCAAATTCACAGATGCAAAAAGGATTTTAAACTATATTCACAGTTGCAAAAAGGGTTTTAAGCTATCAGTAATTAAATAAAGGATAAATTAATATATACATGTATGTATATATATATATATACATAATTTCCACATTGTCACATTTTTTAACAAGAGAAATGTAGAAATATATTAAGATTGTTAAAGATTGAATGAAGTCAATGACAATATAGAAATTCTGAATGTGTTAATCAGTGGCATGCATTGCTATGATTCCAACTTTTATATGCACATGTATGCACACAGTTTTATAAAATCACAGTAGAATTTGTTAATTCTAAATATGCATATATACATATATGGGATACCAAGTTTAGAGGGTATATATTTTACTTTATATTCCTATTATCCAAAAGCTCCTTTTAACTGGGGAGGTAGAATTCCTCCATTGTTTAAGTCTTGGTAGGTGGCAAATTGCAAGCTTGTCTCTTATCCCCTGGCAATAAGGGTGCAGGCACCTAGTCTAGGTAGAGCTAATTAAGTGGTGATACTCAGAACTTTGAATTTTGAGATTGTGATATGAAGACAGTCATGTTCTTTAAAATTTATTCCCAGTGGTAGCTCTTATTCTATTCAGTCACAGAGTACTGAGCATGCAACTTTGACATGGGAATAGAACTTGGAATCTTGTTACTAATATTCCCTTCATTTTTGTCCATTTTCTGAGTCTGGTTCACCAGTCTTCCCATTAAGTCTGTAAGAAATGACCCAGAAAACTTCTAATAAATCTTCTTTCTGATGTTAGCTAAATCTGATGTTTGTGACTTTCAAACTAGAACCCAGCCTGATAGAATTATCACATGTTCATTGTTATGTAAAACACTATCAACTTATATTGAATACCTATATGATTTTGGATTATTTGAAAAAAAGAAAACACATGAAATAAATATGTTTTCCTTAAAGAGCTAATAATTTTATGTCTACCCTTTATCCAATGTGTATCTAAATTATAGTGAAGGGAAGCAGAATTTGCAAAAGTTGTAAAATATTTTTAAAATATCAATATGTACTTGAAAAAACTACAAAACTCTATGTTAAGGCTTAAAGTTAAGTAAAATTTGGATATGCCATTAAAATTCTTAAGAAACTGATCTTATACAGTACAAGAGATGAAAAAAACAATGGAAACCTACAATGGTAGATTTCAAGAGACAGAGGTTAGGATTAGTGAACTGGAGGATGGAACATCTGAAATCCGACAAGAAAAAGAAAATATAGGGAAAAAATGGAAAAATATGAGCAGGGACTCAGGGAATTGAATGATAATATGAAGC
>PVIY010017537.1:0-49296 GCA_004026745.1 Myrmecophaga tridactyla | reverse complement strand
AGCTCAGCCCAGGCCTTTGGAGATGGAGAAAGAAGTCACCCCGGGGAAAGTTGTTGGAACCCAAGGGCCTGGAGAGAAGACCAGCAGAGACCATCCTGTGCCTTCCACGTAAGAAAGAGCCTCAGTGGAAAGTTAGCTGCCTTTCCTCTGAAGAACTAACAAAATAAATCCCCTTTTATTAAAAGCCAATCCGTCTCTGATGTGTTGCATTCCTGCAGCTAGCAAACTAAAACAGAGGGCATGGACAGTAAGACAATGACTGCATTTTTTTTTAGCTATTGTTTTGTTTTGTTTTTGTTTTTTGTTTTTTTTTCAGGTGCACTGTTCAGGAATCGGACCCAGGTCTCCTGCATTGAAGGCGAGCATTCTACCACTTTACCACCCGTGCACCCAATGACTGCATTTGCATATAATAAAGTCTAATCAGGAAATAAATTATAGAATATATTTAACGTCTTTATTTTTATCAGAGAAAAGAGTTTTTTTAATGAAACATTTTCTACTTAATGTAACATACAAATATCTGTCATGTTGCAAAGGCTTTTGTATCTCAGTTGAGGACAATATCGAGTGCTCAAGCTTGCGATTCCTAAAGTTCTGCTCTGCTTTCCTATGCCACATTTTTTTCAGATGCATTAATTGTTTTGCTGTATCCCTCCAAAAACTCCAAAAGCAGGTGATGAATTACTAGCGTGGAAGTATTTTTCTAACTAAAAAGAGAATACTACATTCAACAGACTAGTCAGTGTTGCTCCCAAGCCCCGTTCCTGCTGCTGTGGACCATGGAACTGGGAGTGATCATTTTATCCCAGCCAGTACCCACAGCCGGTGGGTTAAGTGGGGCTGGCATGTCTGATACAGTGTTGTACTGTATCAGCGTGTATCAGTTTGTCAACAAGGTTACAATATTTCAGCAGTAACTAATCTACTGAACTGAGTTTTTAAATCACCTGCCTATATATTGGGGGAACACCAGAATTTGGGCAGTTCCTCAAGAGGTTTTGAGATTAAATAATGTCAAAGAGGGTTAGACTCAAAAACAGAAAAGGATGGCTTTTCTGGGGTCCACCGCTGATTCAAACCAGAAAAAAAAAAAAAAAACAGAAAAGGATGTGAAAGGCTGTTTTGCTGTGCCAGAGCCTTCCCAAGAGAAGACTTGGAAAACCTGCACTGATGCTATTTACAGTGAAATTGCCAAGGCACCAGAGAATAGATCAAAATGAATCTCCCACTCTCCTAGGAGAATGACTCAAAATAGGAACCTAGTTTGCCACTTGTGCTTTCCTGGCAGGACTACCTGAATAAGCCAAGGGCTTAGTTTTTATACGCTGTAAAATGCAATGCCCCTTCTTTTGAAGTCATGCTGCCTGTATGATTTTTACCTTTTTTTTCAGCTATAGATTTTGTGTGTGTGAGAGAGATTATAAAAATCACAGACCTTCCCCCAGCTCTGAAAAAGTTCATGAATGCACAGAGGATGAAACCCTGAAGCTTATTCATGATCCTTAGGGTAGTGATTATATTTTCTTTTAATTTTAAAATAAGAGTCAGGGAAATACATGCCTTCAGAATAAAGTAAAAGAGAAAAAATGGATATAATTAACTCTGACCACACAAAATCTTAAAACCCTTTCATTTTGCAAAAATTGCTTCCGGTAATAATTTTTTTTAAATAACGCTGAAGGTAAATAAATATAAATATGACCTATAATTTTATTTTATTAGGATATGGTTTGGTGTAGTATGGTACCCTCTCTTCCTTGATTGTAAATTTAATTTTTGGTTCTTTGGCTCTACAAAATATTGCTTTATTTTTACATGTGTAAGCCTTCAGTTGAATGATCCACTTAAATTCTAGAGATTTATTTACAAGCATTGAGTCGTTTTTAATTCTCTCTCTTCCCTAAATTTTAGAGATAAATATATGTCATCAGCATTTGTCAAACATCTACTATGCCTGGAATACAAACGGTGTTTAAACCATCTTCCTGTTTTAAGCAGCTATGGTTTCCTCAAGGGGGGTAGGACAATTACTGGAAAAGTTGCTAATACCAGGAACATGCATCTAGTGCAAGTGTTAGAAGCAGTAAATAGAATAGATCAGAGGAGAAAGGAGATCAGGATGAACAAGACCCACTAGGGAAGGCTTCATGGAAAAGGAAAAACTTGAAATAAACAATGATATCATTTGCATAAACAGCCAAGTACATACTACGTCAGTAGAGAATGTGGCAAAAGCTCAGAGCCCAGAGGTCTATGGTTTATTCGAGTCAATGTTTAATCCACATTAATTCAGAGGGTAACTGGAGATGGGCTTGAAAATGTGGGCAGGATCACAAGGGGAGAGCTTTTATGGACGTCAAGGCTGAGGATTTAATTGGTCTTCTGTGAGTAATGTGAAGCCAGGAATTCCATGGAAAATGGTTGGTGGTTAAAAACAAAGGCACATAACAAAAACTGTGACTCAAGAAAGAGAATCTAGAGAAATCTTTTATAATAGTTTAGACATCACGTGATGAGGCACTAGTACAAAGTAATAGCAGTGGACGTGGAAAGAAAAAGGCAAATTCAAGAGATACTACCAAGAATAAAGATTCTAACAGGATTCAATGCCTGAAGTATCAATATAGAAAGAGATATGAAGGAATGAAAAAGTTTTGAAAGATATCAGGCTTGGGTGATGGCAAGAACTGTAGCCCTGAGAGGAAGTGAGTTTATTGGACATGTGATTTTTGAGGTTAAGGTAGGAGTTCCTGCGAATTTTAAGAGTCCCCAGACAACCCTCACTTCTGACACCAACTGCAAATTTGAGAAGTCTCCAAAATCACCCTCAGATTCAATAATTCACTAGAAAGACTCACAGAACACAGCAGTGGCATTTTATTCATTGTTATGGTTTATTACAGCAAACAACAACAACAACAAATTAAAATCAGCAAGGGAAGAAACATATAGGGCAAAAGCTGGGAAAGTTCCAAGCATGGAGCTCCCAGTTGTCCTCTTCCAGTGGAATTGTGTGGATGGCACTTAAGTTCTTCCAAGAAGAATGTGTGACAATATGTCCAGAGTATTACTAGCCAAAAAAGTCCACTTGAGCCTGGTATCAAGAGTTTTTATTATGGCTCTATCATGTAAACATGGTTGGCTGCCAATGTGTCTGATCTGAGTCTTCAGCCCACCCAGATGTCAAGTTGATACTGCATATTCCCCCCAATAAGTCACATTATTAGCACAGCATATCTGGTGTGACCCAAATCTCCAGGTGTTGGGGATTGGTCATGTCCCCCCAACAAAAGAACATGTTCAGGTCCCAACCCCTGGACCTATGGGTGTGAATCCATTTATAAATAAGACCTTTGAGGATATTAGTTGAGGTGTTTAAACTGAATGAGAGTGGACCTTAATCCAACATGACTGAGGTCCTTAAAGGCAAAGAAATTGGACATGAATGAGAAGGTCATGAGAAGAAGAACCTTTAAATCAACAGAACCCCAGAGGAGAAAGAAGATATTGCCATCTGCATTACATTGGGACAGAAAAGCCAAGAACCAAAGGATAAGCAACAGCCAGCCCCAGAGCACCAGTCTTGGGGAGAAAGCATTGCCTACCTGACGCCTTGATTTTGAACTTCTCCTGGCTGCAAAACTGTGAGCCAATAAATTCCCATTAGTTTAAGCCAACCTATTGTTTGGCATTTGTTTCAGCAGCCAGGGAACTAAAACATCAGGCAAATAAAGACAATACATTCAGGTAGTACATTCCAAGGGTTTTGGGATTACCTCCCAGGAGCTGAGAGCAAAGGTCAAACTTCACTTTGGGCAAGATCAATTTGGAGATGTCCAGCACTTACCATGCACATTACAGAGGTGTGCCAGGAATTAAAAGCCAAGTTATTGAGCTGGAGATTATGGATTTGTAGTAATTCATGTAAAGCTAGTGGTATCCTAAATTTATCTATAAGATAATCACTTTCAATTTTTAAAAAGGCTCAATAAGAATAGTAATTGATCCAAAGACCTTAAAAAACAAGCAGGTCAGGTTGGTCGCGAGACCAACCACAAAGAAGTCTCAGCTGAGTCTCCTGAAAGTTGATTACCAACAGAGATTAGTCTCACGGCTTTCAAAGTTTGTGTTCTGGTCAGGTGGACTGCTGCATGGACAGGCTCCATCCTTTCCCCTAAGGGAGGGGTCCCAACCTCTGGGCTACTGCACTCACTCATTGCAGCATCTGTTTTAGCATCTACACCTTGCCACCCAATCTTCTCAGTCCTTTTTAGTCTCATTGCTTAATCTGAATATGTTCTATACTTCCACGTCTTATTGCCTGTGCTCATGCTGTTTGCTTATTCTATAATGTCTTTTCTGTCTTCTACTGGTCAGACTTATACTTAACTTTCAAGCCCTTGTTTTTGCCCATCTTGTATGCAACTTCAGAAAACAAGCAAAAGAGTTCTGTTATCAACTAGTAATGTCTGTTACAGGCAGTGGTAGTACATATGCCACATTTTTGCTTTTCCTGCTCTAAGGTAAAGGTGAATTGGCCCTCAGGGGGTATAGCTGTTTAGAACTTAGGGAAGGAGGCAGAAACAGCCTAGAATGCTAGAACCACACCTTTAAGAGATGAGAAAGTAACAGATACTTGGTAAGTCTGAGAGTTGTGATTTTCAAGGGCAATAAATCCAATCTCAGTTTACCTCTTTCATCCATGTCTTCGTTATCGTAAAATAAGCTGTCCATTGTCACCTTAGCAAATACTAGTTCAGGTTCCTACATGTTCTACATCAAGAGTTCACAAAACAAACAAACAAAACACTTTTTGAGCACCTGCCATGTTCCAAGTATTGCAGAAAGTATGGGACATAAAATACGTGCACATGCCCCACAGTTGCTCAGAGTCTGATGAGCAAACTAAAGATGTAAACATACACAGTGTGCTGCGTGCAATGAGAACAATGTACAGGGGACAAAATGCTGAGTTCTGCTGGTGGAGGTGGGGTGAGAATGAAGGTCATAGCTCCCAGGGGTCTTCACAGAAGTAGTCATGTCTGAAAGAACCACGGACTCAGTTGTAAAATCTTCACCAATTCCTGAGAAGGTGAACAGAAATGAACTGTTTTCCACCTACAGCAGGGAAGGCTATTCAGACACATCAACAAAAGGGATGTAGATGATAAAGGAAAAACTTCAGTGTGGCAAAGTAGAAAACTTATGAATGTTGGAGGCCAACAGAGCTGAAGAAATGTCCATTCCCCGCCCACCCAGCAGGGCACACTGGGCAAGTTATTGAAGGGATCTGAGCCTCAGTTTCCTCACAGAATTGGTGTGAGGACTAAATGTGTTAATGGGTAGAAAGGCAACAGTGAACATTATAAAATCTTCTCTTGATAGATTTTTCAAGAAACAGAATAGAAAACTGGCATAGGAATTGATAATCCCAGTTTGGGCAAAGAAGTGTAAATTGGTAGCATATATCAAAATACTTACATGTTTCTACCAATAATTCCAAATAAAAAGTATTTATTTCAGCACTATTTGTACTAGGAAGAAACTGGAAATTAATTAAATGTTCATCAACAGAGTATTTGGTTAATAAATTGTGACTTATCTATTTTAGGTCTCTTAATGGTGTCCCTGCTTTTACCTTTATACCCCCTTAGAGAGCAGCCAAAGTAATGCTGTTAAAACACACTCCAGGTTATGATGTCCCTTCTCAAAGACCCTCCAATGGCTCGCCATCTCACTGAGAGTAAAGGCCAAGGTCCCTATAGTGCCCACAATGATATCTCTGATTTTGTCTTTTACCATACCCCCTCTTGTCCTGTCTACTGACCTCCTTGTTTCTGGAAAACTCCAAGCACACTTGTGCTGGCTTGAATCTGTTATATACCCAAGAAAATGCCATGTTCTTTTACTCCACTCATGTGGATGTAGACATATCATGGGTGGGACCTTTTAGTTAGGTTATTTCAGTTGAGACATAACCCATTCCATTCAAGGCGGGGCTTAACCCTTTTTACTGGCGTCCTTCATGAGAGGATAAAGGACAGAAAAAGCAGAGAGAGCACACACAGTAAAATACCCAGAAAAGTTTGAAGAGACCTGAGAGAGATAAAGCCTCAGAGATGCTAAGAGAGGATCCACAGAAGCTCAGAGAGGAGGCCGCTGGAATCAGGAACTTAAAGTAATGAAACTCAGGAGTAAAGGACAAGCAGATGTCAGTCATGTGGTGTGCTATCTGACAGAGGAACCCCATATACCAGCAGCCTTTCTTCAGAGAAGTTATCTTCCTCTTGATGCCTTAGTTTGAACATTTTCATAGTCTTAGAAATGTAAATTTGTGAGATAATAAATCCCCATTGGAAAAGCCAACTTTATTTCTGACACTTTGCATTGCAGCAGCTTTAGCAAAGGAAACAACACCTTACCCTAGGGCCTTTGCACTTGCTGTTTCCTCTATCTGCTTCCCCCAGTATTTGCAAGGTTTTCATCAGATGATTGCTCAAGAGAGTCATCACCCCCTCCCCCCACATACCCTCAGAAAAACACAGATAGCAATCTTTACCATTACATTTGTTTTTTGATCTATCATCCCACACTGGAAAGTAGGCTTTGTTTTATCTTCTTAGTAACCCCAGAGGCTAGACAGTGCATGATACATAGTAGGTGCTCAATAAATATTTGTTGAATAGATGAGTCCCTTCAAAAAAATATCAGGCAGCTGCCAAGCCAGGATAAGTAAATCAATACTCATTGACAGGGAAAGATTTTCAAAGACACTGTTAAGTGAAAAGAGCAGATTATTGAATCAGATGCATGATGCCATTTATGGGGGGAAAATATCTATATACACACATAAGAACTCTGCAAGGATTTCTTATAACAGAGGTTATCTCCAAGAAGTAGAAAGGCAAATCACAGTGTGAGTGTGTTGTGTGTGTGTGTATGTGTTTGTGTGTATGTGCCTGCATATAGTAAAGAATTTGGTCTCAAGAGATCTGGCCTTTGTTGTGGCTCCTGGGGAGTGACCTCAAAATCCTTGGAATTTGGGGAGTGATTGGAGTGTCTTTATTATTCATTGTGGCCCCCCCCCATGATGGTTATTGCTAAGAGATAACTCAGGGGGTAGGACCGACCCTCCTATAATCTCAGGGTGGGAACCTGGCCATGTCAGAGAGGCCAACCAGGTGATTAGAGGCTTGGGGAGGGGAGGGAGCTGGAAATTGAGTTTATCCACATGGGCACTGATTCACTCATTCCTTCTATGTAGTGAGACTCCAACAAAACTCTGGACAGATGAAGTTTGGGTGAGCTTCCTTGGTTGGCAATACACATCGAGGTGCCAGGAGAGTGCCATGTCCTGACTCCATGGGGAGACGTTACTGGAAGCTTTGGCTTTGGGACCCTCCCAGATTTTGCCCTTTGTGTCGCTCCCTTCAGCTCCTTAATTTTTTGTATCCTTTTTTTGCTATGATAAAACTGTAATGGTAAGTATAGAGCTTTCCTGAGTTCCATGAGTTACTCTACTGAATTACCGAACCTAAGCGCAGGTGGCTTGGGAACCCCCGAATTTGCAGCCAGTTGGTCAGAAGTGTAGGGGGTCAGGGAACCCCTGAGTTGTGGCTGGTGTCTGAAGTGAGGACAGCCTTGTGGATGACTGTGCTCTTAGCTTTGAACTTGGCCTAAGGCCTCCTAGTTAATGTCAAATTGCATTACAATGTGTATATGTGTGTACTTTATATATCAAAACCTTAGAAATGTGCAGCAATTCTACCTCTTGGATATTTATCCTACTGAAATAATCAGAGATGTGTATATCACATATTGCTCATGATAGCAAAAAATTAAAATACGTGTCAATAATAGGGGATTGGTCAGATGAATTTTGAAATAATCTTAAGCAATGGTCCAGATTTTTTTAATTCAAGGACCAGTAAACTGCGGCCCACAGGCTAAATCCGGTTGCCATCTATAAGTAGAATTATTGGAATATAGCCATGCTTATTCATTTACATATTGTCTTTGGCTACTTTGCCACTATGCCAACAGAGACCATATGGCTTGCAAAACCTAAAATAGTTACTATTGGGTCTGTTATAAAAAAAAGGTATCAGACCTCAGACTATAATATAGTCATTAAAAACTATTTGTGAGGGAATAACATGGTAAATTTTAATAATATATTTTATGTACTATTTTTAAATATGTGAATTTTAATATAAATATTTATAAAGATTTGAAATTATATGTTTATATTTATATATGTATACACACAGAAATATTACAAGGTTTGAAAGTCTAGGATACATACAGAAATATTATAACTACCTCTGAATAGTAAGAATAAAGGTGATTATTATTTCTTTCTTATATTTGCAAATTTTCTACAAAAAAAAGTATTACTATTTTAAAAATTAGTGTAAAAGATTTATTTTTAAATATATGGTTTGCCTTGAATAGTTCTTGCCTAAAGGAGGTATCCTTTCCATGTCCTTCTTCACACTTGATTCTCAGTGTGACTTAGAAATAAGGCTCCCTTACTAGACACAGGGCCAAGCACATGCACAAGGAAATTGCATGCTGTGTTAGTTTTTTTGAGGTATGTGGCTTATACTTTACTTGGTGAGTATACTTTGTTCCTTCAGATTTTATTGACTAACCATGTTGTTAATCTGAGACCAAGTTGCTGAAAATCTACCTAAGAGGGTGAATATTAGAGGCTGGATGTATCTCAGAGTTCCTGTGTTACAACCCCCTCACTTTACCAGATGAAGAAAACAAGTTAGAAAATTTAACAGCTTGCACATGACAACCCAGTTAGATTCAGGTAGAGCTCCCTGGTGTGATTTCATGATGGCTTCTGCAAAATAAAGGAAGGTAAAGGAGGCAGAAGTAAAGAACAGCAGAGATTTCAGCAACACGCTGACCTACATAAAAAATAAACATCAGGAATTGGTAACAATAATAGCTAGGCTAACTAAAGAAAGAGTATGCTTTTTTTTAATGCAATTTTATTGAGATATATTCACACACCATACAATCCAGCCAAAGTATACAATCAATGGCTCACAGTATTGTCACATAGTTGTGCATTCATCACCACAATCTATGTTTATTTTTAAAGAAGATGTTACTCTTTAACCACTTTCTCTTCTGTTCCTATTTGTTTACATACTAAACCATTAGTCACTATTGTTACTATAGCAATATATCATTTCACTGTTATTGCAGGCACCCACCTCACAGTAAATCAAACCTGCCAGATCTTCTTACTTCTTAGTGTCTTCCCCACCCTCCCCAAGATTTTGTCTTTTATTATTTAAATTTCTTTCACTGAGATAGATTTGTTTACAATGAAATGTATAGTTCCAAAGTATATAGTTCAATTTTGAGAAATGCATACTACCAAGTAACCTACAGCCTGATCAAGATGTAGGATATTTCTACCACTGCAGAAAATTCTCTCCTGTCCCTTCCCAGGCAACCCCTGCCCAGCACTATTCTGATTTCTATCATCATAGATTAGTTTTGCTATTCTAGAACTTCATATACATATAATCATTTAGCATGTACCCTTTCCTCAGCATAATGTATGGGTTTTTTTGTTGTTGTTGCTGTTGTTTGCATGGGCAGGCACCATGAAACAAACCCGGGTCTCTGGCGTGGCAGGCAAGAACTCTGCCTGCTGAGCCACCGTGGCCTGCCCCACAACAGCTATTTTTGAGATTCTGCCTTCCACTGATGCTTAGATTTTTCAAGTGTTTCCTCTCCTTTTCTCTCCTCTCCAGGCATATTATAGTACATACATGTAACAGGACAGTAATGAAGTGGGTCATATTGAACATAGGCAAGTTTATATATTGATTATACAAGGTATAAAGGCTAAATATAGAGAACAATTTAATATCTTGCAAGTATTATAATCTATACTTGAAAAGAGCTGATAAAGCTGCCAGGGATGAGGAAAGGGTAGCAACAGTGTCAACCTGCAGAATTTAAAGTGCCTGAATGATAATTATAATTATATCTTGTACTTATTAAGCATTAACTAAATGCTAGACATTGTGCTGATTACCTCATTTAGTCCTCACTCTCGATGTAGGTACAATTATTATCCCAATTTCAGATGGGGAGTCTCAGTGCATAAGGAAGTACAAAAAGACGTTTATAGAGACACTAAAAGGAGTACATGACAAACAAATTTGTAGGAACTTAAAGGAAATAGGAAATGAAAGGGTTAATTTCTGGATGGCCAATGGAATTGTGCAAGAAAATAGTATAAATAGCATCTCAAATTTTTCTTTTCATTAGCATTTTGCAAGCTCTTCTTAAGCCGTAAGGCTTCTCTGTTCATGTTCACTGACTTTGGATAGATGTGGTGTGCGGCATTTACCTCCCAGGGAATTACAGACCAGCTGGGCAATTGTACTTTTACAAACAGAGTAATTTAACACTACTCTTGATAATAAAATAATAAGTACCCAGTTATTTTGGATATACTGTTACCAGCAATTTTGGCAAAAGGCCATGTAGAGCAAAAAAGGATTTCAGTGGGAAAGTGAGGGGTTTAAAATAATCTTTGGGGTCTCAATAAAAACGATTTTTTTCCTTAATGCTTTCCTTGTCTTCCTTCCATTTCTCCTTGCCCCAAAGACCTTTCAGTCATTTCTTTCACTACTTCTCATTATTATTTTATTTGCCCATTTAAAATAGAAAGGATGGAGCAGAAAGTATTCCTGTGTCTGGCAAGAAGACCCTAAATGTAATTTGGGGAAATTCACCCCTAAAAGCACTGATGAGCTATGTGGCTTCATGTTAAAATAGTTTATCCAAAGTATTATAAACAATATAACTATTTGTCTTCCTCACAAAGAGGTTTACATAATGGAAGTAAGAGAATATTTGGGAAAATGCTATGAATTGAATTATAGCCTGTACAATAAACCAGGTGGCTGTTAGGGTTGTTAAATTAGTCACATCTTCAAATATTTTAAGTGCATTTTAAAATTTAAGCTGCTTGTAAGGAAAGGTCCTATTTTAGAAAACAAGTCCATGAACAGAATCTGGTAACATGTTGAAGATCACAACTGCAAACAAGTGGTTTAAATTTTAAAATTCCTCTCTTCAGAATTAAAAAAAAGAAACTTAAGTTGTCAACTGATGGCTAATTATAGAAGAGATGAGTTGTGTTTTTTTGCTTTGGTTTGGTTTTGGCAAGCTTAAAATAATTAGTGAAAATCATGGCAAAAATAGCATTAGGAGTACAAAGCAGAATTGAAATTTAAGATATTCTACTGACATTAATTATTTATAGAAAAATAGAATGGATCAGAATGAATAAAGTGGACTCACAATGCTTTGATCACACCTTTATAAGGACAGCTTTGTGCTCATAATTTTTTAATTGTGTGAGAAAAATTCTGTAGATCACAAGAAAATTGGGCAATGAATACGTTTGTTCATTATGATCAATATATCAGGTTGACACATGAAAGTGACCTTCTAGTAGACAAAAACATGGTCGGAGACGGACAATTTCACGTGTCAACCTAAAATAAAGGGAAACGAGAGGATTTAGCTTGCAGAAAAAGGAAAGGAAACTCCCAGGTGCTATTATCACAGAAATTAAAAGACTTTGTTTTTAAGAAGTGTTAAACAATTCCACGCTTAATATTTCAACCTCAACATTTCACGTGTAATAATAATAAAGCTACCTCTCCCCCATCTGATTAATTTTCCTTTTATATTACTAGTTGCTTTTTCCACCAAATTCTTGTTTATCAATACTTGCATTAGATGCTCTGTTTTACAGGTCCAAAGCAGAAATGTTCTCTTAACGTTCACCTTTTGGATAAAAGGTTGGGTGTGTGTGTGGGTGTGTGTGTGTATGTGTGTGTGTGTGTTTTCTGGTTTTTGGCAAATTCTAAAAGCTGCACCAGTCCCTTTCCGCAGCGTTGGTTGCCTACACCAACAAATTCTACACCTCGTCGACTTCCCATCACCCAGCTGCCTCTGGGTGGAGGACATGGTCCTTTCTTCCTGCGAATCCTGTTTGGAACAAGAAATAACCCTGTCTTTTTGCTACTACGTCCCACAGCAAATCCGTTTCGGGGTAGGGCGGGGTCTCCACGCTCCTAATCAAGGCAGTGGTGCTGGTGTTGAGGCTGTCATTTCGGGAGCCTGTTCTCCGTCGTCTCTCTAGCTCCGTGCAAAACTTGGGCACAGTTTATGCGCTCAATAGCCGTTCGTTTGTCAGCTGATTATTGACTCAAGGAAATGCGACAGCCAATCAAAGCGCAGGGTTCATGATGCAAACATCTTTATCTTACGCTGGGTCACCGTTAAGCTGGACCCAGAAGAGGGGCGCAACAGGACTTTGAGGGCACTCCAGATTGCGCGTTCTGCTCTTTGGCTGACCTCTCCCGCAGGGCGGCGGGGCGCGTACCCGGGTTCCGTTCCGGCCTCGCTGATTGGAAGGGGCGGGGAGAATGCGGGAGGCGCAGCCAATCCGCCGCGGCTCCAGCCGCTGTCTGCCCCGCCCCGGACTTTCCTCCGGGGAGTTGGCCGCGGGCGGGTGTCCTGCGTGCAGCTCTCCTGCGCTCGCCTAGAGGAGACCAGGGGCTGCGCGTGCTGACGTCCGCCCCGGTGCACTAGCCATGGACTCGCTCGGGCCGCCGCGGCCCTCGGCGGGGGGCCCGCCCTGGCCTCTGAACCTTCTGGGCGCGCCTCCCGGGCTGCTGTGGCGGGATCCCACCGGTGGCGCGCTGCTGCTCTTCGGCCTCGCAGCGCTGCTCGGCTGGAGCTGGCTGCAGCGGCACCGGGCGCGGGGCATCCCCCCTGGGCCCACGCCCTGGCCGCTGGTGGGCAACCTTGGTTACGTGCTGCTGCCGCCCTTCCTCAGGCAGCACATCTGGGTGTACCGCAGCGGGAGGGCCGCGGGCATGGAGACCGCGGCGCTGTGCCCGCAGGTGCTCCTGGACAAACTGGGCCGCTTATACGGCAGCGTCTTCAGCTTCTTCGTCGGCCACCACCTGGTGGTGGTCCTCAACGACTTCCACAGCGTGCGCGAGGCGCTGGTGCAGCAGGCCGAAGTCTTCAGTGACCGCCCGCGGGTGCCGCTCATCTCCATCATAACAAAGGAGAAGGGTGAGCGGGGTCGTGGGCTGGGTGATCGCGCGAGGCGGAGGGCGGGGATCCAGGAGCGCCGGGGCTGCGGTTCCAGCCACCCCTTCCAGCTGCGCGCACCCTTTTGGCTGGACATCCGTGTCCTGCCTCTAAGAGGCATATCCTTCCCTGTGCCTCTAAGATCCTATCGTGGATGGGACTCGTTCAGATTTCTAGATCTGAACGGGAGTAGGAAGTCCATTGGGAAATGGAGAGAGGGGATGGACGAAAAGGTGTTAAGCCAGGTTCCATCCATCAGAGGATATTTGTTCCTTTCCAGAAGACTTCAGTCTACGTGTGGTTCCGGGGAGAAACTTTGGTCACCTGGGAAATAGGGAGGGCTGTTCTTTTACTTAGTGAGTTTTGAGTAAAGGGAACAGAGATCTTTTCCTGTGAGATAGAAGGTCCAGAAACTGTGCTAGAGACCTGTTAGTAAACCGAATGCGCTGGTTTTATCGCCTCTGTGATTCCAGTTTATGGCAGTTTAAATTGGGCATTTGTGCAGGTTGGGAAACATATCTGCTAAAATGGAATATCAAATTTGCCCTTTCCTTAACTCTTAGCTTTTGTGTGTGTGTGTGAGTCCCTCTGCCTTCTTGTTTGGCATAGGTCCCAGACTTCTTTGTCTGAGTCACTCCTCCCCATCAAGCAGGTGTCAGTTTAAATGTCTTTTCCTCAGGGAATCCTTTTTTTCACTGCTTCCCCAAGTAGGTTAGGCTCCCTTAAGAACTAGTCTCATTGCACTATGTTCTTTTCCTTCCTTGTACTTCTCAAAACTGAGGTTAAATAATTTTGTCACCTTAGTCCTGGATGTGGGTCTTCACCACTAGACTGACTTCTGAGGGGACAATATTATTTGTCCTGCCTGGCAACATAGAAGGAGCTCAACAAGTATTTAGTAAGTACACGAACTGCTACTTCCCAATCCTGCAATGTGGCATAAAGAGATCCAGGCTTTTCAGACTCTGATAAAGCCAGCATTTTGCATCAGGATTTTAAACACATAATAGTAATGATGATTATGATAGTACTCTAAATGGCCCACTGAAAAACAGATGTCCCCGTTCATACCTCACCCTCTCCTGATGTCTTCCTACAACCTAAAATTTTCTTCCAACCTCTTCGCTGCCTGGAGAATTCCAATCCACTTTTAAGATTGTGCTTAAATGTCATCTTTTTGAAAAAATGTTCTGTGAGCTTCTCTCTATGATACCACTGGTCCATCACAAGCCCCCCCCCCCTCCGCCCCATCCCGTTTCCAGTTATTCATCAAATCTTGTCAATTCCTACTACAAACATATATCCTGCATCCATCCACTTCTCCCCATCTCCAAAGCCTCCACCCTCATCCAAGCTACTATGATTTCTCACCTTGTATTTCAGATGCTTCTTAACTAGCCTGTTTCCACTCCAGTCTTTTATCCATATAGCAGCTAGAAGGATCTATTTTTTAAAAATCATGAATCAAATCATGTTCTTCCCCTTTTGAAACAAACTACTTCAAACTCTATAGTTGACCTATTGTGCCCTGAAGGAACTGGCCCCTCTCTGTCTTTTTTTAAATCTCTTTCTATTCTCCTTTTACTTGTACTGGCCTTTCTGCTCCAGATGCACTAAGCTGATTTCTGCCAATTTTGCCTGCCTCAAACTATAGCGTTTGAAATAATTTTCACTTGGCCACCTCCTTGTCACTCCTCAGGCCTTGAAAGCCATTTATCACCTTTTAGTTCTATTTTACGCATTGCCCAGTACTACACCTTATTTCATTCATTGAACACTTTGAATGTACTTAGCCTGTCACTACCCCTGCCTGCTACTGAAATGTGAACTCTGTGAGGGCAAGATTTTGTTCATCTTGTTAACCACTATTATACCTCCACTGCTTGTCGCACAGGAGGTAATCAAGAAGTGAATGAATGTGTGCATACATCTTTTATTGAACTTATCACATTATATTGTAATTTGTGTTGCTCACCTATCTCTTCCTCTAGACTCTTTGAAAGTCAGAATTAGATGTTCTTTTTTTGTGATCCTGACAGCACAGTGCCCAAATATTAACATTTAGCATTTAACATAAATGTTAGCATGTTTGTCAAAGTGCTTCTTGGTGGGTATGTAGTTTGATTAGGAATCTATATTAAGACACTCTCTAAGCATTAGTTGGATCACAGCTTATTGTTAGATCTCTATTTAGGATGGGGCTGGGAGACTGAGATAACTTGGTGCTTCAGTGTCTTAACAAAAAATTCATTTTCCTAAGAGACGTGATGTGTTAGGCAACGCTGCTCTGATATTCTCGTAGATGTGTGAATGTGCTGGGAAAGAATTCTGTGGCTGGTGAAGGTGATTGACAAGAGAAGGTAAAGCAAGAACCAAATGTCACAAAGAAAACGGTTGTGGACTGAAGTTGGAATAACCATTGCTCATCTGAAAAAGAAAATAGAGTTGAATTTTTTTCTAATGGAATCTTTTTGAGCACAAAGAATAAAAGGGAAAGAATGTCAATTTATTTCAGGATGCCCATTGTATTAGCCAGGGTTCTCTAGGGAAACAAAACCAACAAGAGATACCTGTAAATTTATAAAGGGGTCTCACACACCTGTGAGAATGGAAGAATCCAAAATCCACAGGGCAGGCTGTGACGCTGTCAGCTCCAATGAAGGGTCCTGATGAACTCCACAGAAAAGGCTCACTGGCTGAAGAAGCAATGAAAGGGTCTCTCTGCTTCCTTAAGTCTTCAGCTGATTAAATTTTCTCATCTGCGGGACACAAACCCTCAGTTGGTCACAGATGTAATCAGTCACGGCTGCAGGCATCTGACGGATGATTTAATACACCAGCCTTCTGGTTGATTAACCAGCCACAAAATATCCTTGCAGCAATCGTCAGGCCAGTGCTTGCCTGACCAGACAACTTGGCCAAGTTGACACGAGAACCTAACCATCACACCCATGGGCGAAACAGCAAAAGATTTAAGAGCAGGCGTCACAGACCAAGAAATGGACAGCACAGTCAACCTGGAGAAAGGAGGCCCTCAGAGAAAAAGGTCAAGCTACTGAAACAAGATGTGTGAACCATACTAGAAAAGACATATTAAAAGACAATAACTTTATTACATATTGATTGCAAGGCATTTTTGAAGAATTTCCTGTCAAAGGCTGGCAGAGAGGATATTTCATAAACTGGAATGTGCATAGAAATGCTGGAAATAATTAGTTTAGCTTATTTGTCAAAAGTTGTATAAGTGGGAGTTATTATATTTGGATTTTTCAAAATCTCCTAATTAGATTGTTGTCCTTTCATACTCATAAAAGCTGCAGTAAGCCAGAAAGGCTATAAAGATATTCTACACCAGCTTTGACCGACATCCTCAGTCATCAACCTGATTGTTTTCCCGGGCAGGAAAAGAAAATCAGAGGCAAGGCTACTAAGACAACGCTTCAGTGTAAGTGTAGTCTATTTCTTATCTTCCAAAAAATTTCTGCACATCATCTTTTTTTTTAAATGCACGTTTATTGAGATATATTCGCACACCATACAAACCATCACAAAGTATGCAATCGATACACATCACATTTTTATTATAAAAACATTTCAAATATAAAGTTCAAAGGACAATATAAACTCATTGATCCACCACTCAGATTTGCTTCAGAACCATAAACAATAGATAACTTTATGCGGTATGTTTAAAAAACAAAAACAAACCCACACATACCGGCGCCAGACGCAGCTGGCGTCACCGCGGAGGCGGCTGCTCCTGCTGGCATTGAGGGGGCCGAGGCCCGGCACCCGCCTCTGCACGGCACATTTGCCTCTGCTCTCCGCGCCTCCTCTGCCCTCTGCTCGCGGCCCCTGGCGGCCCAAAGCCTGCTCTACCCGGCGCCTAGCTTCTGCCCAGCCGCGCCCGGGCGCCTCGGGCCTCGTTCCTTCCTGCAGTAGCCAGGCGCGCTGTAAGTGCCTGAACTTTAAAAACAACCTAGAACTTTAAAAACGGGGGAAAAAAAAAAACTGCTTTAAAAAGCAGTTTTTAAATTTTTAAAAATTAAAAAAAAAATTGTTTGCTCTATTTATTATTATTTATTTTTTGTTTTTTACTTTATTTTTTTATTCTTTTAAGACCTGCTTTTAAGGGGTGATGCTAAGGGACACTATGAAATTGTGCAAAGACAGCCAGTCAGATCTCTGTAGCTGTGACTAAGAAAAGGAAGAAGAGATGGTTTGGGGTGAAAATGAAGATGATTTGGAAGAGATGATGGATTTAAGTGATCTGCCTGCCTCACTTTTTTGCTTGCAGTGTCCATGAAGCAGTGTTTGAGGTACAAGAGCAGGAGAGCTTTTAAGCATTTTTTTACCATCGATGACATTCCAATCGTTTAATAGCTTTAGAAGAGTCAGAATTAATTTCAGCAAAGCTGAAGCAGCAGCAAGAGCTCGAATAGAACTCCATGAAACAGACTTCCATGGGAAAAAGTTGAAGCTGTATTTTGCACAGATACAAATGTCCACTGAAACACGAATCATATTTACTTCCGCCGCAGCTTGTCAAACAGTTCCTCATGTCCGCTCCAGCATTTCCTGCTCTAGGATGGAAGCGGAGCGAGAATGTAAGTAAAAGTTATGACTTACTCTGTGCTGTTGCCAAATGGGACCAGGAGAGAAATATGAACTACATGCAGGAACTGAGTCAACCCCAAGCGTGGCGGTTCATGTCTGTGAAAGTGAAACTGAAGAGGAAGAAGAAACAAAATACCCAAACAGAATTATCCAGACAAGGCGCCCCGGGCCTCCAGCCACTGCACTGGATGAGCCCCTGACCTTGGACTGTGTTACCGAAGCCGCTGCCATCGTGGGCTTCGGTAACGGAGATGGCGCCGCTGCGCTGATGCGTTTCTGCGAAGGCTGTGGCTGAGACTGAATGAATGGAACAGTGTGGCTTTTCACCTGGCTTCACCTGCGGACACGACGGTGTAGAGAGCAGCAGGTTTTACCTGTTCAAACATTTTAACTGATATTCTAAAAGGCACTTTAAAGAATCAGCCCCCCAAATGTGGCAACTCTTGACCATTTAAAAATAATAGTAAGTTAGGATAATGGCTTTTCTTCCCAACGGTGTTAGTTTCTCCGCTTCTGTTTAGCATGAAATCCCCCCAAAAACCCTGAAACTATAGTTATAGACACCCAGCACACAAGCATTTTTATGAATTTAAAGATAGTCTTATAATTTTAATAATCTAGTGTGGGTATTTTCATACTGGTAAATTAGCTTATAATTTATTGATCATTATATATTAAATTTTTGCATTAAAAGAAATCTGAAATATAGAATAAGTCATAGAAAATAATTCTTCTTAAGGTTTTTTTTTTTTTTTTTTAACTTTGGGGAAGAAATGCCTAGTTCACTTTGCCTATCAGAATCAAATGGCACAAGTCTAGTGCAGGTTGTTCTCTTCCCCCTAATGTATCCCAGGAAGCTGGAGGAAAATGATACACAAATCACTGTTCCTAATGAGGCCTTCCTCACTGAGGAAAGAACTGTTACTTTGAAAGCAGGCATATCACTCCTGAACTTGACTGCTTATGATTTCAGAGGTCTGCTGTGTCCTGCCATTTGTGACTTTGTTACAGTTTTTTTATCCTGTTACCTTTTCTAGTGTTGTGTTAACCACTAGCTCTTGAGTTTTCTATGTTATACATTCATTTGCCTATGTCATTCGTTGACTTTAGATTAGAAGAAGTAATAAGATTTTCTGAAGGCCATTTTAAAATGATCTGTTTAAACCTTTTTCGTCCTGCTTTGAAAGAAAAGTTACACGTAGTCTTTTTCTATGGGTTGGGGAAAGAGGGTGAGATCATTTACTCGGTCATACTTTCTTTTAGGTGAAATTTTTTACCCTGACTTAAAGTCATTGTTTTTCACTGAAACAGGAGTGCTTCTCACTTATGATTCAGATAGTATATTTGGGCCTCCTAAAGTTGCAGCAGCATTTTAAAAATTCTTTGTGGCCTATTCAGACTTTAAAGACCCTTTTATAGAAAAGCTTATTAACTGAGAACACTTTTGATCAGGTGGGACAGCTGACTTCCTACTCATTATGCTGGTGTTTTTGTTTGTTTGTTTGTTTTTTGGTACACAGATGTCCAAGATATGTGAAGTTGGGATGTATGTGGAGGAGTTGCACACATGAGTTTGCACTAGTAAACCAAACTTCATAATGACTGCTGTTCCAAAGAAAGAAAAATGCAGAAATTCAGGCCATGGTATCTGTATATCTTTGGTGCCATGTTATTGTAGATTAGCTGTTCTTAGCATGATAGAGTTTATTTCTGAGGGCTTAAACTATATTACAAAAAAACCTTTGTTTTATATATTTTCCTTACCCTTAAGTATGTTGAAGTACTAAACTGTCATTACACTACTAAACATAGTGTAACTTAGGTTGAAATCTGTCATGCCATAAACAATTTATTGAGTTCAGATCATTTGGCAGTTGAACTGCCAACCACTTAATAACTTTACTCTGAAAGTCTGAACTTAACATTGTGCCAGTTTTTTTTTTATCTTATCTTGTTGCACTAACCTATCATTGCAGAAAGGAGTCTATATGTTAGGAAATACAGGTATTTTCAACAGTTGGGAATTTAAAAAATCTCCTTCCAGGTAATATTGAATATAGATAATCCCTATAATTTTCTAAGTGATCAAAACCCATGATGTTTATTTTGGTAAGACTTTCTTTCACTACCTGACAATTAAGGAATATTCTATCCCTAACACAAAAAAACTTTTTTTTTTAAGTCAAGCAGTGAAATTACCTAATTTTTGAATATATTCTTTTTTGGGGTGGGAGTATTTTTAAAAAATGAAAAATTTAAACCAAATTTAAATAGAGTCATTTAAGCTTTTCTGAATGGAGAACACTAATATTTTCATTCTAGGGTAATATTTCCACAAGCTGAATTCTAAAAGCAAACCACTAAATGTCTATCAAATTTCGATATTGTGAGGTCAACCAAGGTCTCAGCAAGTACTATAGCCTCTGTCCTTTTTTTGGCTATTTTATATCCAGTTCAGGTAACCGTCTTGCAAGACATTAGTCTCTCATGTATCTTTGGATTTCTTTTTTTTTTTTTTTTTTTTTTTTTTTTTTTTTTTTTTTGCTTTTTTGCTTTTTTTCAGTTCCTTTTAATGAACCAATCTACTTTATTTCCTTCTTAAAGAAACCAAACATATACATCATATACTTAATAAAGTATCATTTTACCTTTAGCTTTTGTTATTAAAACATTTATGGTTTATCCACATTGTGCAGTGTTCCATTAAATGGGCTGTATCACTTTATTTATCTGTTTCCTTCTTGATAGAAATTAGGTCATTTCTAATTTTTTGTTTGTGGGGCACTGAGTGGAAGGGCTGGAAAGGGAATATTGACTTGAGTTCTGAAACCTTTTATAGCTCAAACAGTATCATTGACAAGACAGAAGGAAAAAGTTACTTAAATATTAAAAGATTGACAGAGACTTAGAGAAAGAGTCAATAAAGCAAATTGCACAACCATAGAAATAGGAGGCAAAAGCAAATTTTGAAGAAGTCTGAAAGTAGGAATGGCTCAGTCAGTCAGTACTGGCTATTTCAAAGGGAAACAAGATGCAAAATGAAATTAGGAAATGAAAGTTCATCTGGGGAATTTGAAAATGTACAAGGAAAACAAGATAAGTGAAATATGTATTTGAAATTGTTATGTGTTCATATCATGAGGCCCTGAATTCCCATTAAAAAGGAATGATTTTATGACCCTAAGCAAGGAAAGGGCAAATATATCAGTGCATAGCACTTTCTCTGCTTTTTAGTAGGGTGAAAATGTTTATGTGATTAATATAGAACTGTACCAAATTTGATAGTGTTTAAATAATTTTATTATAATATATGTTTATTGTTGAAAAACATGACACATGGAAAAGGGAAAAAGATTAAAAATCATCTGTAATCAATATTATTTTGACATAGCCATTATTGACATTATTTTTATGTCTCACCTTCCAGTCTTTCTTCTATATGTACATGCATTTTTAAAAATGTATTTGCTTTCTTAAAATGGAATCATACCCTTTACTCTCTTTAAAATTGTTATCACTTAAAACATTGTGAACATATTTTCATATCATTCAATATTCTCCTATAAAACCTATAAGAGCTATATAATTGTCCTTTGTGAGAATGTATCATATTGCATTTGGTTTATCCAATATTTGATTAGAGATTTTGTGTCTTAACTGCTTAGCACTCATTCTTCTGGGAAGAGTATCCTCTTGTGAGGTACTCTTAGTCCCCCAGCACCTCTCACATGCATTACCTGTAGTTTGAACTGGACTTGCCCAATCTTTACATGACCTTTCTTCCCTGGCCAAAAGTGATAAGTCCAGGGATGGACCTCTGATCAAAGGTAGATTGATAAAAAATCTTTACTCCTTCCAACAGTGATTAGTCTGGGAGATGAGCATAGAACTGAAGGGTTCATAACTACAGATCTGTCATCACATGGTTTTATGGTAGAGATTTATACTCATGAATACTCATGGCATCAACAGCAAGCCACACAATAAACTTAAGGAGCCCCAAATTCATATCACCAGGGGGTGTCTGATAAGATTCATTTGACTACTTCTACAGAATTTTTCTAGTTGGAGCTGAGGAATAGCAGGCATCTCAAGATAGCTTCTTTGTGGGTAAATCTAGTTTAGTAGGAAAGAATGAAGACAAAGAAATGTGAAAAGTAGATATGGGGGAGAAGAATTCTCAGAGATAGTGACACCTGCCCTTCCTGTTGTATGGTTCCAAGAGCAGATTGCCCTTTTTCTGTAAACTAGTTTTTGAGGCAATAATCATTCCTAATGATTGCTTTGAAGCCATTTTTATTTTTCATGTTATTATCCTCCTCAAAGTGAAGTCTTTGTGCTTTTTGGGGGTAAGGATGGAGAAGATGCCAACAATTGTAGGCTGTGTCTGCACCTCTTCCAAAACTCCTAAGATTCTACGCCATTCTGGCTTCACTGTAGGTGTTTGCCACATTTGAAACACTGAGGCCATTAATTCTGTCCATGGCACTTATCCCTACCATTCTCAGGCAATGCCGGTCTAGTCACGTCTTCTTTCTTAAACTTCTTTTTTCCTGTCAGTTCGTGTACAAAAATGACAGTTCTCAAATCTTAGCACCTTCTGAGAATTATTTCCTCCATTTTCTTGCCTTTCCCCTTGAAGACAAATTAGCCCTTCCTGAAAACACCCTTTTTGACTTTGCTCAAGTTCTTCTGTTTATCTAAAATGTATCCCCATATGCATCCTTATTTTCAAATGACATTACCAGCCAGGATGTCATCTCTTCTGAGAAGAGCTGACTTCCCTCAGCTAATTTGTTGTTCCATCTCCTATGTCTACGCTGCAAGCAAAACACCTCCAGCATACCACAGTGTATTAGGTTTGTTGGTTTACCCAGGTCCTCACAAGACTGTATCTTGAGAACAGGGACTGTGTCTTTTAAATCTATATGTTCTTAGTATCTACAATATATAAGACTCTAAATAAATGTTGGAAGAACGGATAGAAGGGTATTTTCCTAGATGACAATGGTGAGTAGGTGATATCTGCATCCAAATAATGAAAAAATAAAGTTTCTGGAGAAACTGTAGGAAATAGGATAGAGCAGAGATGTCTTATGAGATATCTCAAACAATGAGGGAGTAGTTAAAATTATCATCAAATCCTGAAGCTGGCAAGGGACAACTCATTTGTCCAAGAAAAGAGGAGAAGGGCCAGCAGTACTTTGCCTCTGAATACTCAGCAGGAAAAGACCTGACCATGGTTAAAGACAGTTCTTGAAGGGCTTAATCTAAGTGGAAATGTGTGTTAGATAAAACGCGCAACAAGCCTGGTCATCAGCAAAGTAAAACAAGGAAATTTGTCTTCTAGATGCTGGCAGAGAAAATGTATCTTATTTTATGTGTAGATACACAGATAAACGTATAGCTAGAGATGCATAAACAGATATCTGGATGACATAATTTCTAAGAGAGCTATAAACACAAGTAAAATAATTAAGAAATTTAGATCTATTTCTCTCCACATCAAAAAATGTAAGTCAAAATTTAAAAAGAAACATTATTGATTGTTCATATACCACCATTCCAATAATTTTCTAAGATTTAAAAACGAAGTTCACTTTATATAGTAATTAGCAAAATTCTTTCATTGTTGTCTAGTCTATAATTATACATAGTCAACATAATTAAATCTAACATATATAATATATGGAATTGTATTTAATTGGAAAGAAAAATTAGGCAGATGTGCTCAATTTCAGGCTTTTGATTTTTTTTTTAGCAGACTTGTCTACTTCAAGGTTTTATATTTCCTTAGCACATATTCTGCATCTGAACACATTCCAATTTTTTCTCCTGGGTACAGTTGGTGGAATAATTTGGCAATGTCTAGTAATATTGACGATGTACATGTTTTATGACTCAGAAATCTGCTCTTAGCAGCAATGCCTTCAACGTTCTGAGAAAAAAAGTATCAGTCAAGTGCAAAAAATAAAATAGTTACATTTCATTCAGACAAAATCTTAAGAAATTTACCTCTCACGCATCCTTTCTTGGGCAAAGACTAGAGGATATACTTCAGCAAAATGAGGGATTAAAATAAGAAAGAAGACAACATAGGATCCAGGAAATGGTTCTAACATAGGAGAAAGTCAAAGGAAACTCCTAAATTATGGCTAATGGAAGTCATTAGAGAGTGTCTTCCCAGAAGATTTAGAGAGTAACCAGTGTGGATTCGGGCACAAGTGTGGAAGGTTCCAATGGGGATCAGTGGGAAAGAGTAAAACTAATAGGTTATCTGATATATTTGACCACATGGATATTTATATTGAGGCATTTGAATTTATAGAGTATTAGAGATTGTAAGAAAGTTAACTATCAAGCAATTAAAAAAAAAATTCATTCCAGAGCAGATTTTTAAATTCATTCTCAATTGTATCCCCAACACCCCAAAGCCTGGCAAATAGTAGGCGTTCAGAATGAATGAATGGTGCATGTCCTTGAAAGTAGCAAAACCAAGGTAGTTTAAAAGTGAAGAAAGCAGAAGTGGCTGAAATGATAAAACGCACAATGGAAAATAGGAGGGTGAAACAGGTGATTGGAAACAGGGAATGTTTGAGAAAAATCTGATGTAATATCTGAGAGCAATTTTGTTGTATTTGATGGTGGTAGATGTATGTATAATATAATATGTGAGAATCAAATAAGATATAGTTGCACAAGACATTAATGAGTTCAGTTGTTTTTAAATTAGGACGGTTGCCAAACAACAGGCCTTTTAGATTAACTGCCAATTATTAGATTCCAAACTGGATGGCGAATGGTTCTAATCCAATTGGGTGGTTCATTTATTCACTTAATATTTGATAAGGTCCTTCTGTGTACCCAGCACTATGCCAGCTGCAGGGATTTTAATAGTGAACACAGCCAGATCTGGTTCCTGCCCTCGTGTGTGATCTATTGCAAAGCTTACTTCTTTTCATAATGTTCAGAATGTGTGTATTTAGACAGTGTTTAGAATATAGACGTTTCTGCCCTTACGTGTTTTCTAAGCCTGGATTCACTCTTCTGAAATACAACGTTTTGAAATTCTCACTAATTTTGGAAATTGAAACTCATTGCTTTTCATTTCACCAGGAATCATTATCTATAATAATAGCCTTTATAGCAACTTCTGTTAATTGGATATGAGTTTTGTTGTGATTAGAAACATACCATCCTTTTGGGGATATTTCCAAGATACAATTAAAAATCTTGATTGAAAACACTGAATGAGACACTGAAGATGTATCTGGTTTGCTTAGATATTGTTTGTAATCGTAAAGGACAAGAGGAAAGAAGAGACCATTTCTTTATGTTGTTTATCATTTGACCTGTTTTTAAGTCTTTAATCCCTGATATTTTTATTCATAAATGTTCTTTCCTCCTTCTTCTCTCTCCTCATCTTAAACTATCATCATTTTACAAGAAGAATTTAAAAGCAAGAGAGAAATGGGAAGTGATTTAATCCACTTTCAGCCAGGGCCACCCAAGCTCATTAAAAGATAAGAATCCAGCCTTGTTGAGACATTCAGAGAGAGCCATCTAAGCTTTCCTTTGTGACTTATGACAATATTTAAGAACATATTAAATTGGAAAAGTGAATGTTATTTATCCTAAATTTCCAGTTCTGCCTATGGGGACAGAAAACAGTTGGTTCTTATGCTTCAGATAAAAACTAAATTGCCTTTCTAACATCAAACCGAATAATCCCGCTTTCTTTAAAATTTATTTTATCTTATAACTCTCTTATAACTATTATCTTATAATTCTTTAGGTTGGAATATTTCTGAAATGTCAAAAAGTAAAAGACTACTGTAATGAATGCCCATAGACCTACCACCAGATGTAAAAAAAAAGAATTACTAATATATTTGAATTTTAAAAAAAAGAAAGAAACATATACTATCTTGATAACTAAATGTTGCTTGATCATTCTTCTTGGCTGGTGGTCTTTATCTGTGACCCTGAATATGAGCTTTGCACAAGTGACTTAGCATAGAATACACTTCATCGTAGTTCGTGTTCAGCATTATCAGACATCACTCTCACCTTCTGTTCTTATTGTCTTATTGTCTTCTTGTAGGGATTGTGTTCTCACATTATGGTCCAGTCTGGAGACAACAGAGGAAGTTCTCACATTCAACTCTTCGTCATTTTGGCTTGGGAAAGCTTAGCTTGGAGCCCAAGATTATTGAGGAATTCAAATATGTGAAAGAAGAAATGCAAAAGCACGGAGACGAACCCTTCAGTCCTTTCCCCATTGTCAGCAGCGCTGTCTCTAACATCATTTGCTCTTTGTGCTTTGGCCAGCGCTTTGACTATACCAATAGTCAATTTAAGAAGATGCTTGATTTTATGTCACGAGGGTTAGAAATCTCTCTGAACAGCCAGGTCCTCCTGATCAATATATGCTCCTGGCTTTATTACCTTCCATTTGGACCATTTAAGGAATTAAGACAAATTGAAAAGGATATCACCATTTTCCTTAAAAAAATCATCAAAGATCATCAAGAGTCTCTGGATGTAGACAACCCTCAGGACTTCATAGATATGTACCTTCTTCACGTGGAGGAGGAGAGGAAACATAACAGCAGCAGTAGTTTTGATGAAGAATACTTATTTTATATCATTGGTGACCTCTTCATTGCCGGGACTGATACCACAACCAACTCTTTGCTTTGGTGCCTTCTGTATATGTCACTGAACCCTGATGTACAAGGTAATTAATACATATTTCTTTATTCATGGCAAAACCAAGTTATTTCAATCAAGGTCAGCAACCTCTGTGATCCTGTGACACTCAGGACTAAGCAATGTCTTCAACCTGGAAAATGAAATGGAAATTCCTGCATCTTATAGGAAGTGCTAAGACATTAACAGTGAACCCTTATGTTCCTAGACAATGGAGCTAATGTCATAGATTGCTTGTCCCTCCTTAAAGTCTCTACAGGTCCGGTGCTCTATGGAATCTATGATAGAGAAAAAACTTTAGAGAAGGGTAACGTTTTAGAGGTGAAGGGAATCATTTCATCTTGTTTTGAAAATGGAGGGCAGAGGCCCAGAGAAGTTATGTGACTTTTACAAGGTCACCACATCAATACCAACAGGTAGTAAATGGAGGTGGCAGTCATGGAAGAAGAGTTCAAGGAAGGATGGTGCATTCGTTTTTTATTGCTATTGTAACAAATTACCACACATTCATTATCTTATAGTTCTCTAGGTTAGAAGTTCAACACAAATCTCACTGGGCTAAAAAGTAGGAGAGAATCCATTTGCTTACTGGAAATGGCTTCTAGAGGCCACCCACATTCCGTGGCTCATGGCCTCTTTCCTCCCATCTTCAAAACCAGTAACACTGCATCTCTCTGACCATTAGTCATGTCTCCCTCTAACTCTAAACTCAGCTAGGAAAAACTGCAATTTTTTTTTGCATGGACAGGCACTGGGAATTGAACCTGGGTCTCTGGCATGACAGGCAAGAACTGTGCCACTGAGCCACCATTGCCTACCCCAGAAAAACTGCAATTTTAAGGACCCATGTGACTAGACTAGGTGCACTGAGATAACCCAGGATAACCTCCCCATCTCAAGGTCCTTAATTTAGTCACATCTGCATAGTCCCTTTTGTTTTGTAAAGTAACATATTCATAGCTTTTGGAAATTAGGATGTGGATTGGGGGACGATTATTCTGCCTAACACAGATGGGATTTTGCTTACCTGTAGCAGTTATCTATTTCTGAGTAATAAAGTATCATAAAATTTAGTAGATTAAAACATTTATTACTCACAAAGTTTCTGAGAGTCAGGAACCCAGGGGACAGTTTAGCCTGGGTGGTTTGGGCTCAGGGTCTGTCATAAAGATGTAGTCAAGATGTTGGCTGGAGCTGCAGTCATTTATAGTCTTGACTGGGCTGAAGGTTCCAATTCCAGAATTGCTCGCTCACATGGCTCTTGACTGGAGGCCTCAATTCCTTGCCACAAGGAACTTTCCTTAGAGCTGCTTGACATGACAGCTGCCTTCCCCCAGCTGTCACTTCTGCCTTATTCACATAAACCAACTAGGTACAGGTGCCCAGGAGGACACCATACACGGATGTGAACATCAAGAGGAGGGTACCTTTGGGGATCGCTTGGGCTACCACATATTGTCACAGTCTGCTTAGAGAATCAATCAGTGTTCGTATGTGTTTTCGTCTGCTAAAGCTGACAAAATGCAGTACATAAGAAGTGGACTGACTTTTTTTTTTTCTTGGACTGACTTTTAACAATGGGAATGTCATAGCTTACAAATTTACAGTTCTCAGGCTATGAAAATGGCCCAATTAAGGCAGCAGTAGGACGATACCCTCTCTGAAGACCAGTTACTGGTGAGCTTGGACTCCTGTCAGATAGCAAGACACATAATTACATCTGCTGGTCCTTTGCTCCCTGGTTTCATTGCTCCCAGGTTTCATTGTTTTAGCTTCTGGCTTTTCCATCTGTGGCTTGTTCTCTAAACTTCTCTGGGTATTTCTCTATAAGCTTCTCTTAATTTCTACTCTTTGCTTCTGTATGCTTTATTCTCGTATAAAGGACTCCATAAGTGGATTAAGACCCAACTTGAATGGGGTGGATCACATCTCAATTGAAGTAACCTAATCAAAATGTCCCACCCACAATAGGTCTACACCCTCAGGAATGGATCAAATGTAAGAAAATGATTTTCTGGGGTACCTAACAGCTTCAAACTACCACAATAAAAGAGGATGATTCATGGTGCTCCTGAATGCACGTGCTCTCTTTTGTCCTTCTATATATCTGTACAAAACCTGCTATCCTCCTACAAAGTCACAGAGTAGAACAGGGTCTTTGGAATTAGCTGTCTCTACTTGCACTACTGACCAGTGTTTCCCTTCGCTGAGGCTGAATCAGGTAGGTACTGGCACCTTATAAGCAGTGCGGAAGTGGAAATGGGGAGTGTGAGGGTGAGGCAGTCTCAGCTCTCTTCTGGGCTTCCCTTCCCTGGTTTACTCTTTCCTTTTTGTTGTATAGAAAAGGTTCATGAAGAAATTGAAAGGGTCATTGGTCCTGACCGAGCCCCTTCTCTCGCCGACAAGGTCCAAATGCCATACACAGAAGCCACCATCATGGAGGTGCAGAGGCTGGCTGTGGTGGTGCCACTCTCCATTCCTCATATGACTTCAGAGAAAACAGGCAAGTCCAGAGCCTTCCTCCTTTGAGCACCCTTGAGGGAAGCACAGCCCCCTAACCCAGTGGAGATGAGGGGTGCTGTTTGTTTGGTGACCATTGCCTGCCTTGGCCCTTCTGAGGATTTAGCATTGCATTGTGGAGAAGCAAATGGACAGGAAATGTTTCAGCCCTCAGTTGAGCATTATTAGTTGTATGGGCTTTCCAGCTCTGCTTTGTTTTATAAATAGCTGTCCTAGCCCTCAGAGCATGTAATGCTTATGCTGGCAAAACAAATTATGCTGCAATTTCAGTCGTCTTATTGGCGAAAACAACTTCAGCATCAATAAAAGTGCCTCTGAGTTCTCCTCTTGGGGTTTCAGAAGAGCTATTATAAATGTGCAATTAAGGATTTTAGCTGGGTATTATCCTACTTCAATTTGTAGAATTCTTCAACAGAAACAAAATATATTTAAAATTACAAAGTCCTGTTTGCTGCTAGAGTCATATGTTTCAACCTCTCACCTACTGTGAAATGTTTCCATTCGATCCTGTCCTGGCTGTATAGCCACCCGGACAACTCTTTAAACATTTCTGGTAACAAGGAATTTACCTTCTCTGGAGACTGCCCTTTACGTTGTTGCTTGAATCTATACTAAGGCAGTTGTCTGATGCAATCCCTTGTAAAGGCGATTGGATCGGGCACCAGTTTCTTTGGTGTAACGCAGATACCCTGTGTACTCAGCATCTCTTGGAATTGTTTAAAGTACATGTTAAAGTACATAATGCCAGCCTGTGATGATGCCTTCCTCACCATATTGTTTTGTGGTTATGAAAGACTTTGTGAACTGTCAAAATTTATGCACATATTAGTAATTTGTGTTCTTAGAGAAAATTTACTTACAGTGACCTATTATTAGTTTTAGTTTTTCCCCTAATTGTCATGTTTTTATCATATGATTTAATTCATTCATTCAGCATTAATATGAGTACTTCCTGTGTACTGTCTGAGACTAGATCCTGAGAAGGTGAAGAGAGAAGGATGCCAATTGATAAGAACCTTGCAAATTTAGATACTGAGCATGTAGCTAGATTTTTTATTTTTGAGATAGTGTTTAGGGAGAATTAATAGAAATGGCATGTTGAATGACGTTGTGTGTTTTTTGTTTGTCTGTTTTAGTGCTCCGAGGTTATACCATTCCTAAAAACACAATAATCTTACCCAACCTGTGGTCAGTACACAGAGACCCATCCATTTGGGAGAAACCATGCGATTTCTGCCCTAATCGATTTCTTGATGCTCAAGGACAACTTATTAAAAAGGAAACCTTTATTCCTTTTGGAATAGGTCAGTTAAACTTTTTTTTAATAGCATTATTTTTTAAAAGTAGAACTAAAAGAATCTTTTATTAATTCATGTTGTTTTAAAAATGTTTCTTTTCTTTGCAAGTAATATAAGAGAAGAGGTGAATAATTTAGGCAATGAATCTCCATTATGTGCATTTCAGATCTTAAAAGCAAAATGAGAGTAGTCAGTTATAAATTTTTAAATATTGCTAGAAATCTTTCTGAGCTGCCTAGGTGACTATTTGGGCCCCAGGAAACTCTGAGTTAAGAGTACCTTCTGTCCTTCTGCTGAGTTGGTGAGTGAGAAGGTGAGTTCTCTAATCTTGCCAGTGCCTCTTTTTGATTAATGAATTATGACATTTAGGTTTCTTCTATGGAAAAGGAAAGCTCTAAAGATTACTTTCTTATCATATATTAACTTATCATTTTGCTAAGGGGAAATTCCCCTCTCCCTCTTAATCTTTCACGTAATTGGAAAGGAAAGAGATAAGTAGGCACAGTGGACAGAGGGTAGCCTGCCTCCTTGGATCTGGTATCTCCTTCCTTTCTAGGGTGAGAATAGGTTTTCATGAATAGAATTTAATATGTGAATTTGTTATATGCAAATTTTTACCAGCATATATTATGTGGAGGCATGTGGTATATGTGGCAATTTTGCTTTAAAACTCTATATCTGCATCTAAAATTTTCAAATTTAGGTATTTCCTATAAATCTGTCCTTTTTTGAGATAGGAAAAGGAAAGGCATTATAATCTTTCTTTTTTTTTTCTGATCTCATTTCTTAGGGAAGCGAGTGTGTATGGGAGAACAACTGGCAAAAATGGAATTATTCTTGATGTTTGTGAGCCTAATGCAGAGTTTTACATTCACTTTACCTAAGGATTCTAAGAAACCCGTCCTGACTGGAAGATTTGGTCTAACTTTAGCACCACATCCATTTAATATAATCATTTCAAAGAGATGAAGAAAGTCTTCAAAAAGAGATGGTGAACAGATATATAAATATGTGTCCTTCTAAACAGATTTTTCTTTCTTCAGTTGATAGTGAATCCAGCAATTCAGCGTCTCCAGGGTAGGCTCGGATTAGGGAGAGATTGGAAAGCAGGTCGAGCTCACAGGAGCTTCCACCTCAGAGGATTCCTCCAGCAGGATACTTCAGCCATGTAGCAATGTGTGTCTGTAATTAAAAGACAGGGTCCACAGTTCTGGAGTGGAAGGTAGACAGTCTGGATTTTTCTCCCAATGGCTCCTACCAATGAGCATATCTTCTCACTTCTCTCCTCAGTCATCCCATCTGCGAAATGAAGGTAACAAAACTTGCTTTCTCTCTACTTCTAAGCACAAATGAAGGAAAAAAATGCCTCTTATGTTTTCTGAAATCACCAAAACATGTTAGGTTCTGGAGAGGAAACTCAGAAGTAGAAAGAAGACCTACCTGCAGCTGTTTTAAGACTTGTGACTACAAGAAAGTGGTGCAGATTTGAAAACTTTGTCAGAGAGGGAGGTAGGTTTAGGTTACATTAAGCTGGAACTTTTCTCGGCACAATCCATGTTGTTTTTTGTTTTGTTATTGTTACCTTTTTGTGTATGATTTTAGTTCTAAAATTTCATTTTTGTAAACATGGGAGGCAATGGATGCTTAGCCAGTGTGTTGAAGATAAAAGAAATCGGGATTTTAGAATATCGTCCTATAAGGTTATCTGAATTTGCATAACTGCCTTCTACTTCGACTACATGAACAGTAAATCAGGTTGAAGAAGTGACTTCATGGCAGAATTCCTACCTGCTGAGTTTATTTGCAAAGAGGTTGCCTTGCTTTTTGACTTAAGCCCTGATTGGGGACATTGGGAATTTTGCTACGGGATTCATCAGGAGAAGTGTCTTCTTCCAAACTGTACTGACCATTCCTTTCCTGTTCTTTCTGCCTCTAGGCCCAATGTATCTCATCCATGTTAACCCTCAAATTCAGGCAGGCATTCCTATTCCTTATTAATGGAATTAAACTGTTTGCAGTTCTCCATGGGGTAGTAGTCCCCTGCAGGGACCGTTTGGAAATGTATGGGCATCAGAAAGTTTCTGCTTAATACAATGATGGGGGCACTACAGGCCTTCTGCTGCCATGGGGGCCAGGATGCTAAATGTCGTGCAATATCCAAGCAGTCCTAGACAATGAAGAAATGTCCTGCCCAGATGCCCGTATTGCCCTCAGTGAGAATACTGCTCAAAAGCATCATGCTCAGATAAATGAAAAGCCCTTTTCTTTGCTTTCTTGCACAACTACTCTTTATATAGAAGTAATCATAGTAATAATATGAGCAATGATGTTTTGAGCCCTTTTACAAGGTGGCACCATATTCAATATTTTACTTGTATGCTTATTTGATTCTAACAGAAACTCGATGAAGAAGATACCATTTTGCAGTGGCTTAGAGAAACTAAGGAACACAGTGAAAAAGACCATCTCTGGGTTTGAAATCTACCAGTCTTTGTAGCTGGAGCACACTTTCTGAACCACTTCCCTGTACTGCCACCACCTGACCTCATAATGGTCAACTCCTCTGGCCCACACTGCAGTTGTGTGGGTTGGTTTGAGCTCCTGAGGCCGGGATATCCTGCTGTTTGCCCCCATTACGGTGCCTAGCACAGTGCCTTGCTCCTAGTGGGTGCCCAGTAACATGTGAATGAGTTTTAAAAAGTGTACTTGAGGGCAAAAGCCCACCCCATTTGAATAACTAACAAGTTGTATTCTTGTGGCTTAAAAATCAGCAGGTGTCATTTGTTAATGTCAGTTAAAGCCAGTTCTTAAAAATTACTGGACATCACTCATCACTTCGACCATCCATCTTAAATGAACTTAGAATGATGCCTTAGCAGTTTAAATATAACTTAGGATACAAGCTCCCAGCAGCTGGAGACCAGGCCATGTGCATAGGCCTCTTGCTTACTTTCCTAAAGGTGAGTGGGGGGAGCAGCTAATGCTGCTTCTACTGTTGGAGAAGAGAGCAATAAAAGACCCAGAGTGCTGGTTTCTTTGAGAATTAAATGAAAAGGAAAAGGTGAAACTCTGAACACGAGCCCTTCAGTTACCACAGTTTCAGGTGACTTTCTTTCCGTTCTTGCCCTATTTTCAAGACCAGTTGGGATTTCTGGTCTCTCCAACATGTAACTTCTATATTTGTCAATTGTCTGTCTTGGGTAGTCCAATTGTCTTAGTCTGTGAATGGCAGTCCAGGCAATTCTGAATGCTAAGCTACATTTTTCATTAAATTTAGCACATTCCTAGGCAGACTTCTGCATACTTAAGGAATGGAAATATTATCTGCTTAATTAAAGCAAAATAAGGGGAAGAAGAAAAGAACTGAATACTCTATAATAAAAATTTGATTTTTTGACCTCTTTTTATTATCTATTGTACTGCGCCTTTCCTTTTTATACATTTAGTTAAGGATTTTCAGTATAGATATATGTACAGGCTAATTTTTAGGTGCCTTGATGATTTTTGTTATTTTAAAAATGAATAGACTAAATGCAGAGGAACTATGGGTTAATAGAGAGATTGTTGTATAGTTTTAAAATAAGTCAATACATGTGTGGATTACACTGTACCTTGGGCAGGATTTTTTGTGTCCAATATATAATTTGTTTCACATGATTTTGAATTGCACTGATGACTGGACATTAGCACATTTATTATTCAATATATACAGCACTTTCAGCATAACCAAGGAGATTTTAACATACTTGAGAAAAAAATTCTGTTTTCTGTGAGATTATTTTGAAATCAGATTTGTATTAAACTTTTAAATGGAATGGTTCAAACTGTAGCACTTTACAAAAATTTACATGGTAAGTCACTGAAAGGACTGAATGCTTTTCTTGAACATGTTAGCATTTTTACAATTTTGTACTTTATGGCCTATTGAAATGTGAATTAACTGTACTTTGTTTTATGAGTTTGCCTAATATCTAACTTTTAGTCCTCTTCTTCAGCATATTTTTTGATGCCTTTATTAATTTGTTTTATTTGAACCGAGATCATATCTGCTTTGTTTGTTTTTGTGTTTTTGAATTGCTAAGCAAAATTCTGCTTTACTAAATGTCAAATCAGGAAGTGGAGGAGTGAGAAGACCTCCAAAAAGAGATGGTCACAATATAATATAAACATGGTCTTTAGCTGGTGTTAGGGAAACCACAGATACCTGGTAAGTAGCCATCACCCAGTCTCTCACCTACCCCCACCTCCTTCTCCTTCACATGCTGAGTGCCTCCGTCACATGCTAAGTGCCCATCCTCTGACCTTCTACTCTCCCCACTTCCTTTTCTATTGTGTGCCCTTCCACAACCTGGGGAAGAGGTTAAGTCTAATAAAAAGGCCTGACCTGACCTTATACCTGCAAACCAGTAATAACCTGCCCCAAATGCTTATTAGAACAGGAATTCTCAGTGGCAGGGGCCCCTCCCACTGAGGTGAATAAATACTATATTCAAACACTATAGATTGGTCTCTCTTCTCCCTCTCGAAGTGGGGCAATAAGAGCTGCCATCTGTAGACTTGGACCCAGAGCATTTTTCTTCCATCTGGGGAGACCAACAGTGATGGGACCCTTTCCCCTGCACTTTTAAACTCATTGTGCTGCGTAAATGGCAAAGAGGTTATTTGCCCTTTCTGGACTCTTTATTCTGTGCAATAAAGGGATCATTTGCTGGAAATTTCTGTTGTGCCCTGAACCTGTGTTCCCACTACACACGATTGTAGGATGATTCTAAAGCAGCCTGCTGGGAGCCCAGTTACTCACAGAACTGTAATCATGGCCCAAGTTTTTGCACTATTTCAGGGAGGTTACAACCTATATAAGTCCAATGTGGCCAAGTATGAAAGCATTATACTTCCCAGCTCAGGAGAAGAGCTTTCCAACACTTGAAACCCCATTATACCTTTGGATGAATGCCCTGTGGACTTCTCCATGGCACATTCATTCTGCACGCCCCAGCTCAAAGGTCACCACATCAGATGCCCTATCTAAATTGGTCTCTCCCTGATTTCATCACCCAGTTTATTTCCTTCAGAACTCTCATCACTATCTGTAATTACCTTGTATATGAAAAACCTCAGTTCCCATTATTTCTCCTACCTTCACTTCAGGAGGCTGTGAGGGGCTGACTGTCTGTTCAGGCTCATGCGATCTCTGATGACGCCTTATACAGAGCAGGCATGGTAAATATTGTTGGACAAATGAAGAACGAAGAAGAATTTGGAGTGAGGATGTTGTCTGATGACTTTATAACCTAGAGAGTGGTTAACACAGAAAAGCCTGTCACCATTCTCAGACTCCCTCTTCAGTGCTTTTGATTGTAACACAGATTATGAATTTCAGTTGAAATAACATAAGTGATATTAAGGAAACACTGAAAATATAATAACTTGGCACCCTCAAGTCTGCTTCAGTTTTGCAGTACTGTTTTTAGAAACCCATTTCATGTAAGTGGGGCGTTTGGTCATTGGTAAGCTAGATGTGGTTTTATTACCTAAGTGGTAAATCTAATTGGGGCATTATCACAATTGAAATGATATTTTGTATTCCTTTCAGTTCTTCCCTTTATATGAAGATTTGAATGCTTTATCAGTTTCCATTGAGGAAGTGAGTTATTTAAATGAGGCATAATTAAAATTCAGTTTCTTCACCCTATTTAGTTAAAGATTTCATGGAGCATCAAGTCTAAGGTTTTTCTGTTTAGAGGCAACTTTGTTTATAGGACAATCTAGTTAATATTTATACCTAATATATGGTGGCCACATTTAACAGATCCTCTATGGCATATTTTTATAAGAAACCTGTGGGAAGACAACGTGAGGCAATCTTGCTAACTTTACTAGCAATGTTATCTATTCATATGTATTTTTTTAAATGTCCACAGGAAAGCACTAAAAAGGCCCTATTGAAAATTCAGACACTTATTCTTGGAAGAAATACTGTCTAGAAATGAAATGTCCTATGAATTTTTCTGTTTAGTAGGAATACTCATTCATTGCTGGTGTAATGTAAAATGGTGCAGCCACTGTGGAAGACAGTTGGCGATTCCTTATAGGGCTAAATATAGAATTACCATATAACACACAATTATAGAGTGGTAGAGGGGAAAGTATTGCATGCTATGGCCTATAATTAACAGGAAGACAACAAGAATACCCCAGCAATACCAGGGGTAAATAACTGGTGGGGGGCGGGGACAAGAGTTAAGGGGAGGTTTAGATTTGCTATTTCGTGAAGGTGTGTTTATCTGTTATTTTTCTCTTTGGAGCAATGAAAATTGTCTAAAACTGAGAGTGATAATGATTGTACAACTAAGTGAGGATACTGTGAGATATGGATTGATTATTTTGGACATTATCCATGATGTCTAATGGATGGAGGTGGCCAAAAGGTGCATTGATTGAGAAGCAGAAAGGCAAACTGTGATGTATACATTTGATGAAATATTGTGCATCTACAGGAAGGAATGAAGTCCTGAGGCATGCATTGAATTGAATGAAATTTGAGGACATTATGTTGTCCAAAATAAGCCAGAAACAAAGTAACAAACATTATATGGTCTCTTTTAGAAAATACTTATAAGGAAATTGGGGCCTAGATTGTAAACTCTTATAGATGTCACATTTAGTCCAGAGTTATAAGTGTATTTCTAGATTCTGAGATTCTGTGCTATATATGTATAACCTCGTATTTCCCTGGAACTTTAGGTACCTGTGTGACACCTTAGCCTCAGACTTGGAGTTCTGCAGCTCTGAAAGTCAGCACTGCTACATACAGTAACTATTAAAGTAACTGAAAATGAGATCAGGCTTCAATTAGAGATAAGAATGAAGCCAATATGAATGGGACTAAGGTAAATCAGAATACTAGGTAAAGGAGGCTATTATCTCTATTATAGTGCTTTACCTACTGTATGAGACCAAAGGCAGTGAGGTTTATTTTGTCCAAAACCTAAATTTTCTGTAGCACACAATCTAAATCAACCTGCCTGGATAGTTCATTGAAACAACCCAAACACATGGAGATCAGAATGGGAATGAGGGCTTGTATGTTACATTACTTTGCACTAGGCTTGTAAAGTCTAATGTAACACCCAGATACATCCCAGGGTATGTTGGGGAGATAATTAGAAAGTCTTGGCAAAGTCCCCTGACAAGGGACTGGGGGGAAAAATATGGAGCTATTAAACTTTCCCATCTGGGAAATCTCTGAAACTCTCTCAAACATTAGGGACTCCCAAGTTATAGGTCAAGCCCTTGACTGTTGTGGGGCGCACCAAAGGAGAGACCACACAAGTCAAAGCAATTTGCAAGCCAATTAGGAGTCTTTGTTAGCCAGCCGGTGACTGCCTCAGAAACCCAAGAGGGAAGATTCAGAGAACAGCCCCGAGAGGTTCTCAAGGGTGGCTTATGAAGGCAAAAACCACAAGTGTATCCACAGAAGCAGGAAAAGGGACATTATCTTTTTAGAGCCACATCTTGGTTTGCAGCTGTAAGCAAGCAAGTTTATCTACAGAAGCAGAGGAATGCCATCTGCTCTTGCACAATACATCCCATTCTTTTAGTTTCTTAACAATGATTATTGTTTAATTTTTAACTCTTGGGAACTTTCCACCCTGGATCTTGTGACTCTGGATGCCTTCTTCTTGCTAGGGCCTGACTTATTGCTCTTGAACCCCCACATTGACCTTGAGCCTTGCTCTTATGAAACTTATTTCAGTAGTGGAAAAGCTAAGCCTAACTGTAATTATGCCTAAGAGTTATTTCCAGAAAACCTCTTTTGTTTCTCAGAAGTAGCCTCTCTCTCTTTCCAAGCCCAACTCTGCAAGGAGAGTCATTACCACCCCCCTTACGTGGATACGACATTCAGAGATGAAAGTCTCTCTGACATCATGGGACAAGACTCCTAGGAATGAGCCTGGCCCTGGCACTATGGGATCAACAATGCCCTCCTGACTATGAAAGGGGGAAAAGAAATACAGCAAAATAAAGTATCAACGACTAAGAGTTCAAATAGAAGTCAAGAGACTTTTCTGGAGGCTACTCTTATAAAAGCTTCAGCTTGAAATTGCCAGTTGCCTTGGTTTGCCAAACCCCAACCAACATCAGTCCTGTTAACCCTAAAGAACACCTAGGGCTCTATCTGATATTCTGCAAAAATTTCATGTACTAAGTTTGCTTTCCTGGTGCGTATAACCTCTAGATGGTTCCTCGGCCAGATAAATTCTAAAACCCACAAGGTTTCATCAGCTAATTCCATCCCCCATCCTATATTAACACTACCCCTTTTCAATGTGAAAAAGATAGAATGAGCATAGCCCTAATATCCTAAAAATTGGGAGAAGGCTCAAAGGAGAAGGAGGAGTTATAATGGAGAAGATAGGATTTAACAAATAAGTATGACTGCTGAATCAGTATATTGATATTTCTTTTAGTCTCCAGTATCTTAGAACAGCTAGAAGGAGAAACCGGAAATTGTGGAACTATAACCCATACCAAACTTTGAAATCTGTTCTAAACTACTTGTTAAAATGTACTTTGAAATTTATTGCTTTTTTGTATATATATTTCACAATAAAAAATATTTAAAAAAACAAAACAAACAAAAGAATTACCATATGACCCAGCAAATAACGCTTTGGGGTGTTTACCTAGTAGTGGGATTGTCAGGTGTTCCTATTTTTTGGCATCCTCTCCAACACTTGTGATTTTCCATTTTTTAAAGAGAAGCCATTCTAATGGGTGTGAAATGGTATCTCACTGTGGTTTTGATTTTCATTTCCTTGATAGCTAATTATGTTGAGCATCTTTTCATGTGCTTTCTGGCCATTGTTATATCTTGTTTGCAAAGATGCCTATTCAAGTCTTTTGACAATATTTTAGTTGGGTTGTTTGTCTTTTTGTTGCTAAGTTGAAGGATTTATTTATATGTTTTGGATATTAAGCTCTTATCATAAGATACGTGGTTCCAAAATATTTTCTTCCATTGTGTAGGTTGTCATTTTACTTTCATTATAAAGTCCTTTGGTGCCCCAAAGTTTTTAAGTTTGGTGAAGTCTTATTTATCTGTTTTTTCTTTTGTTACTTGTGCTTTCAGTACAAAGTCTAAGAGACCATTGCCTAATACAAGGTCCTGAAGATGCTTGCCTACATTTTCTTCTAGGAGTTTGAGAGTTCTAGTGCTTATATTTAGGTCTTTGATCCTTTCTGAGTTGATTTTTGTATACGGTGTGAGATAGGGGTTCTCCCACCACCTACTCTTTTTTTTTGCAATGGAGATTCAGTTTTCCCAACACAATTTGTTGCAGAAACTATTCTTTCACAATTGAGTGGCCTTTGCTCCTTTGTCAAAAATCAGTTAGCCATAAATGTGAAGGTTGAGTTCTGAGCTCTCAGTTTGATCCCATTGGTCTGTATATTTATCCTTATGCCAAAACAATGCTTTTTTGGTTACTGTGGCTTTGCAATAAGTTTTAAAATTTGGAAATCTGAGTCCTCCAAATTCATTCTTTTTCAAGATGGCTTTAGCTATTCAGGGCCCCTTATAACTTCCATATAAATTTGATGATTGGCTTTTCCATCAAAGAAGGTTTTTGGAATTCAACCATTGAATTTTTTCTAACCTTTTTTATTGTATAGCATAACTTATATACAGAGCAAAGAAATAAAAAAGCAATATTTTTCAAAGCACTCTTTAACAAATGGTTGTAGGACAGATCCCAGAGTTTGGCATGGGCTACCATATGATCTTCTCATATTTTTCCTTCTAGCTGCTCCAGAATATAGGAGGCTAGAGGGCTTAAATTTTTTTTTATCAACACAATCGACTTTTTTTTTACCTTTTCTATGTGTATGTGAAAAATAACATATATACAAAAAAGCAATATATTTCAAAGCACAGTACCACAATTAGTTGTAGAACATATTTCAGAGTTTGACATGGGTTATAATTTCACAATTTTAGATTTTTACTTCTAGCTGCTATGAAATACTGGCGACTAAAAGATATTAATTTAATGATTCAGCATTCATATTCATTTGTTAAATCCTATCTTCTCTGTATAACTCCTCCATCACCTTTGATCTTTCCATCCCTCTCTTTAGGGGTGTTTGAGCTATGGCCATTCTAAATTTTTCATATTTGAAGGGTCTGTCAATAATATGGGGTAGGGAGATGGAACTATCTGATGTTCTAGAGAGGCTGGGCTAGGTTTCAGAACTTATCTAGACCAGGGACCCATCTGGAGGTTGTAGGTTTCTGGAAAGTTACTCTAGTGCATGGGACCCTTGTGGAATCTTAAATATTGCCCTAGGTGTTCCTTAGGATTGGCTGGAATGGTTCTGGCTGTGGGTTGGCAGGTTATGATAGGTAGCAAGGTCTAACTGAAGTTTGCATAAGAGCAACCTCCAGAGTAGCCTCTTGACTCTATTTGAACTATCTCTGCCACTGATACTTTATTAATTACACTTCTTTTCCCCCTTTTGATCAGGATAGAATTGTTGATCCCTCGGTGCCAGGTCTGGATTCATCCCTGGGAGTCATCTCCCACATCACAAGGGAGACTTCACCTCTGGATGCCTTGTGCCACGTAGAGGGGAGGGCAATGATTTCACTTGCAGAGTTGGGCTTAGAGAGACTGAGGCCACATCTGAAAAACAAAAGAGGTCCTCCAGAAGTAACTCTTAGCTATGCCTATAGGTAGTCTAAGCTTCTCCACTCCCTACATAAGCTTCCCAAGAGTCAGCTTCATGATCGAGGGCATGGCCTATTGATATGGGTGCCCCTGAAGTTTGGCACAGTATCAGGATTCCCTGATGGTAAGGTTTAATAGTTTCATATTCTTTCTCCTCTCCCTCAGTATTGGACTTTGCAATACTTTTTGATTATCTGCTTAATATACTCTAGGATTTTTCCAGGCATTACAATAATCTATACAGGATTAAAGGACCTCTTTCTTGTTCTGTGCTCCCCATGTTTCATTTGTTCAAATGAGCTATACAGATAGACTGAATTAGATTATGCACTACAGAAAATTTTAACTCCAGATCAAATAAATCTTTCTTCTATTGGTCCCAAAGAGTATGTGTGGTTCTAAAATATAGACACTGTTTTCCTTACCCCTATGTTCTGAATTACTTTAACCCCAACCTGTTCGGCTTCATTCTTATCCCTAAATATCAGGTTACATATATAAAACATTCTCTCAAAATCCAGAAATAATAATCATCACTCCGAATTTAATGTGTCTGCTCTAAAAGCTTATAATCTAGGCCCCTGTTTTCTTATAAGCATTTTCTAAAGGTGACCATACCATTCTTGTTCTTCTGTTTCTGGCTTATTTTGTCTCACCAAATGCCCCTCATGCTCATTCATATCATTGCACGCCTCACGACTTTGTTCCTTTTTTGTAGGAGCACAACCTTCATTCATAAGTATACACCATCGTTTGCCAGTCTACTCTGTCAGTGCATCCTTCAGCCACCTGCATTCATTGGGCATCATATAGAAGGCCCAAAGTCCATAGTCCATCAGCATTCTTTATGCTGGTCATAAAAGTGGAATCATACAGTATCCTTTTATGTCTGGCTAATTTCACTCAGCATTATGTCCTCAAGTCTCATCTATCTTGTCATGTGCTTCAGGACGTCATTTTGTCTTACTGCTGCATAATATTCCATCGTATATATATATATACCACATTTTGTTGATCCACTCATCTGTTGATGGGCATTTGGTTTGTTTCCATCTTTTCGTGATTGTGAATAATGCTGCTTGAACATCAGTGTGCCGATATCTGTTTGTGTGGTTGCTCTCAGCTCTTCTGGGTATATACCAAGTAGTACTATTGCTGTGTCGTAGGGCAACTAAATATTTAGTTTCCTAAGGAACGGCCAAACAGTCTTCCATAGTGGCTGCACGATTATACATTTCCACCAGCAGTGCATAAGTGTCCCAGTTTCTCCACATCCTCTCCAACATTTAGTTGGAGTCCAATAAATAATTTCCTGTTTGTTTAATAGCAACCATTCTTATAGGTGTGAGGTGGTATCTCATTGTAGTCTTGATCTGCATTTCCCTTATAGCCAATGAAAATCAGCATCTCTTCATGTGCTTCTGAGCCATCTGTATTTGCTCTTCAGAAAAATGCCTATTCGTATCTTTAGCCCATTTTATAATTGGGTAGTTTGTTCTTTTGTTGTTGAGTTGTATGATTTTTTGTATATACAGGAAATCAAACCTTTGATACATTCCAAATATTTTCTCCCATTTGAGTTGGCTGCCTCTTCACCTTTTGACAAAGACTTTTGAGGTACAGAAGCGTTTGATTGTGAGTAGTTCCCATTTATCTATTTTGTCTTTTGTTGCTTGTGCTTTGGGTGTGAAGTTTAGGAAGCTACCTCCTATTACTAGGTCTTGAAGATGTTTCCCTACATTTTCTTCTAGAAGATTTATGGTGCTAGTTCTTATATTTAGGTGTTTGATCCAATTTGAGTTAATTTTTGTGTAGGGTGTAAGATAGGGGTCCTCTTTCATTCTCTTGAAATGGCAGTTCTTCCATGCCCAATTACTGAAAAGACTATTTTGCCCCCAGTTCAGAGGATTTGGGCTTTGTCAAAAATCAGTTAATCATAGATTTGGTTGTCTATTTCTTCACTCTTGATTTGATTCCATTGGTCAATACTTCTATCTTTGTGCCAGTACCATGCTGTTTTGATCACTGTGGCTTTATAATAGATTTTAAAGTCAGGAAGTGTTATTCCTCCCACTTGGTTCTTCTTTTTTAGGATGCCTTTAGCTATTCAGGGTCTCTTACCCTTCCACATGAATTTAGTAGCTAGCTTTTCCAAATCTTCAGAGTAGGTTGTTGGAATTTTAATTGGTACTGTGTTGAATCTGTAGGTCAATTTGTGGAGAATTGGGATCTTAACTATATTCAGCCTTCCTACCCATGAGTAGGAAATGTCTTTCCACTTATTTAGATCTTTGATTTCTTTTGGCAGTATTATGTAGTTTTGTGTGTACAAATCCTTTACATCTCTAGTTAAGTTCATTCCTAAGTATTTGATTCTTTTAGTTGCTGCTTTGAATGGAATTTTTTCCTTAAACTGACTCCTCAGCTAGGTCATTGCTTGTGTATAGAAATGTTACTAATTTTGCACGTTAATTTTTTATCCTGCCACCTTTCTGAATTTGTTTATTAATTCAAGTAACTTTGCTGTAGATTTCTCAGGATCTTCCAAGTATAGTATCAAATCATCTGCAAATAATGAGAGTTTTACTTCTTCCTTTCCAATTTGAATGCCTTTTATTTCATTGTCCGCCTGATTGTTCTAGCTAGAACTTCTAACACAATGTTGAATAATAGTGGTCACAGTATGCATCCTTGTCTTGCACCTGATCTTTGGGGGAAAGATTTCAGTCTCTCTCCATTGAGTACAATGCTGGGTATCAGGTTTTCATATACCCTTTATCACATTGAGGTAGTTACCTTTGATTCCTATCTTTTGGGGTATTTTATCAGAAAAGGATGCTGAATTTTGTCAAATGCTTTTTCAGCACCAACCGAGATGATCATGTGATTTTTTCCTTTCGATTTGTTATTGTGCTGTATTACATTAATTGATTTTCTTGTGTTGAGCCATCCATGCATTCCTGGTATAAATTCCACTTGGTCATGGTGTATAATTCTTTTAGTGTGCTGTTGGATTTGATTTGCTAAATTTTTTTGAGAATTTTTGCATCTATGTTCATTAGGGAGATTGGCCTATAGTTTTCCTTTCTTATAGCATCTTTACCCAGTTTTGGCATTAAAGTGATTTTAGCTTCATAAAATGAGTTAGGTAGAATTACTTTTTCCTCAAATTTTTGGAAAAGTTTGAGCAGAATTGATGTTAGTTCTTTCTGGAATGTTTGATAAAATTCCCCTGTGACGGCATCTGGCCCTGGGCTTTTCTTTGTAGGAAGATTTTTGACGACTGATTGAATCTTTTTACTTGTGATTTGTTTGTTGAGATTTTCTATTTCTTCCTGAGCCTGTGTAGCTTGTTTGTGTGTCTCCAGGAATTTGTCCATTTCATCTAAGTTGTCTGGTTTGTTGGTGTGTAGTTGTTCATAGTATCATCTTATGATTTCTTTTATTTCTTCAGGGTCTGTGGTAACACATCCCTTCTCATTTCTGATTTTGTTTATTTGCATCCTCTCTCTTTTTTTCTTTGTCAGTCTTGCTGGTGGCCCATCAATTTTATTGATTTTCTCAAAGAACCAACTTTTGGTTTTATTGATTCTTTCTATTGTTCTTTTGTTCTCCCATTCATTTATCTCTGCTTTAAGCTTTGTTATTTCTCTTCCATTTACTTTTGGGTTAGTTTGCTGTTCTTTCTCAAGTTCTTCCAGGTGAGCTATTAAGTCCTTGGTTTTTGCTCTTTCTTATTTTTTTAATATAGGAATTTAGGGCAATAAATTACCATCTCAACACAGCCTTTGCTGCATCCCATAAGTTCTGATAAGTTGTATTCTCATTTTAATACATCTCCACATAGCTAGTGAATTCTCTACCAATTTCTTCTTTGACCCACTTTTTTTAAGAGTTTGTTAAATAACAAATCTCCATATATTTGCGAATGTTCTTGTTCCTCGGTGATTATTGAGATCCAGTTTCACCCTATTGTGATCACAGAAGGTCCTTTGAATAATTTCAATGTTTTTAAATTTATAAAGACCTGTTTTGTGCCACAGCATATTGATCTATCCTGGAGAATGTTCCAGAGCACTAGAGAAGAATGTATATCCTTGTGCTTTGGAGTGTAATGACCTATATATGTCCATTAGGTCTCATTCATTTATCAAGTTTTTTAGCTTCTCTGTTTCCTTGTTGATCTTCTGTCTGGTTGTTCTATCTATAGAGGAGAGTGGTGTGTTGAAGTCTCCTTCTGTTATTGTTGAAACATCTATTGCTCCCTTCAGTTTTGCCAATGTCTGTCTCATGTACTTTGGAGCTCCTTGATTGAGAGAATAAACATTTATGATTGTTATATCTTCTTGGTGAATTGACCCTTTAACTAGTATATAGTATCCTTCTGTGTCTCTTATGATGTCTTTACATTTAAAGTCTGTTTTGTCCAATATTAGTATAGATACTCCTGCTTTTTTTTTTGTTACAACTTGTGTGGAAAATCTTTTTCCATACTTTCACTTTCAATCTATTTCTATCCTTGTGTCTAAGATGAGTCTCCTGTAAGCAGCATGTAGCAGGATTATGTTTATTTTTAAAATTTTTATTACTTTTTTATTATGTTCTTTTTTAAATTTATTGTTTTAAATACAAAAAAAACACCAAATAAATGCAAACATTCCTATTTTGATCATTCAATTCTACATGTATAATCAGTAATTCACAATATCATCACATAGTTGCATATTCATCATCATGATCATTTCTTAGAACATTTGCATCAATTCAGAAAAAGAAATAAAAATACAACAGAAAAAGAAATAAAATGCAAACAGAGAAAAACAAAAAATATACATACCATACCCCTTGCACTTCCCTTTCATTGATCACTATTCAATGATCACTATTTCATTGATCACCCTATTATTTATTTTTGTTCCATATGTTCTACTCATCTGTTGACAAGGTAGATAAAAGGAGCATCAGACACAAGGTTTTCACAGTCACACAGTCACATTGTGAAAGTTATATCATTATAATATCATCAAGAAACATGGCTACTGGAACACAGCTCCACATTTTCAGGCAGTTCCCTCCAGCCTCTGCATTACAGCTTGAATAACAGGGTGATATCTACTTAATGCAAAAGAATAACCTCCAGGATAACCAGTCGACTCTGTTTGGAAACTCTCAGCCATTGACACTTTGTCTCATTTCACTCTTCCCCCTTTGGTTGAGAAGGTTTTCTCAATCCCTTGATGCTGAGTCTCAGCTCATTCTAGGGTTTTTCTCAATCCCATGATGCTGAGTCTCAGCTCATTCTAGGATTTCTGTCCCACATTGCCAGGAAGGTCCACACTCCTGGGAGTCATGTCCCACGTAGACAGGGGAAGGGTGGTGAGTTTGCTTGTTGTGTTGGCTGGAGAGAGAGGCCACATCTGAGCAACAAAAGAGGCTCACTTGGGGGTGACTCTTAGACCTAATTTTAAGTAGGCATGACCTATCCTTTGTGGGGTTAAGTTTCATATGAACAAACCCCAAGACTGGGGGCTCAGCCTATCGCCTTGGTTGTCCACACTGCTTGTGAGAATATCAAGAATTCAACTTGGGGAAGTTGAATTTTTCCCCGTTCTCATCATTCCCCGAAGGGGACTTTGCAAATACTTTTCCACTCCCTGATCAAATCACTCTGGGATTCATTGGGGTATCACTCTGGAAAAACCAACAAAATCTCGTCCTACCCAAGGTTCCAAGTACTTATGGTGTTCAACCAAGCTCTCTGCATAAGTTATATTAGGAAATGCACTAGTCAAAATATAAATTTTGTCCCAAATGAACATTTTTTGCTTTAGTCTCACATGTAAGTTGAAATTTTAAAATATTAATTACCATCTATTTTCAGCACCCTGCAGTAATGACCTTCCTTTGTTTTTCCTCATGCAAAAACATTTTTAAAATTTGTACATTTAGTCACTATCATTATACACTCCAGTCATTCCTAGATTATACCACCTCAATCTTTATCATCTATCTTTCTTTCTGATTTCATTTGTGCCCCAACCCTCTTCCCTCTATCATTCGCACATTCAGCTTCATTCAGTGTTTTAACATAATTGTATTACAGTTTGATAGTATTGTGGTGCCCATTTCTGAGTTTTATATTCAGTCCTGTTGCATAATCTGTATCACTTCAGTTCCTATTACCCAATATCTTACTCTATTTCTATCTCCTAATGGTCTGTTACCAACGAACTATTCCAAGCTTATTCACTAATGTCAGTTCATATCAGTGAGTCCATACAGTATTTGCCCTTTTGTTTTTGGCTAATCTCACTCAGCATAATGTCCTCAAGGCCTACTCATGTTGTTACATACTTCATCACTTTATTCTGTCTTACAGCTGCATAGTATTCCATTGTATGTATATACCACAATTTGTTTAGCCACTCGTCTGTTGATGGATATTTTGGCTGTTTCCAATGCAGATGTCCGTTTAGGTCCTTGCCTTTATGTCCTTTGAGGAGATACCTAGCAATGATATTGCCAGTCATATGGCAATTCTATATTTAGCTTTTTGAGGAACCACCAAACTGCCTTCCACAGTGGTTGTACCATTTGACATTCCCACCAACAGTGGATAAGTGTGCCTCTTTCACCACATCCTCTCCAGCACTTGTCATTTTCTGTTCTATTGATAATGGCCATTCTGGTGGGTGTGAGATGATATCTCATTGTGGTTTTGATAATGGCCAGGGAAGTTGAGCATCTCTTTATGTGCCTTTTGGCCATTTGTATTTCCTCTTCTGAGATGTGTCTGTTCAAGTCCTTTTCCCATTTTGTAATTGGATTGGCTGTCTTTTTGTTGTTGAGTTGAACAATCTCTTTATAAATTCTGGATACTAGACCTTTATCTGATATGTTGTTTCCAAATATTGTCTCCCATTGTGTAGGCTGTCTTTTTACTTTTACTTTTGTATAGGTCTTTTGTCTCTTTAGTTAAATTTATTCCTAAATATTTTATTCTTTTGGTTGCAATTGTAAATGGGATTCGTTTCTTGATTTCCCCCTCAGATTGTTCATTACTAGTGTATAGAAACACTACAGATTTTTTGAGTGTTGATCTTGTAACCTGCCACTTTGGTGTACTGATTTATTAGCTCTAATAGTTTTGGTGTGAATTTTTCAGGGTTTTCGACATATAGTATCATATCATCTGCACACAGTGAGAGTTTTACTTCTTCTTTTCCAATTTTGATGCCTTTATTTATTTTTCTTGTCTAATTGCTCTGGCTAGAACTTCCAACACAATGTTGAATAACAGTGGTGACAGTGGGCACTCTTGTCTTGTTCCTGATCTTAGGGGAAAGTTTTCAGTTTTTCCCCATTGAAGATGATGTTAGCTGTGGGTTTTTCATATATTCCCTTTATCATTTTAAGGAAGTCCCTTTTATTCCTATCCTTTGAAGTGTTTTCAACAGGAAAGATGTTGAATGTTGTCAAATGCCTTTTCTGCATCAATCAAGATGATCATGTGGTTCTTCTGCTTTTATTGTTGATATGGTGTATTACATTAATTGATTTTCTTATGTTTAACCATCCTTGCATAACTGGGATGAATCCTACTTGGTCATGATGTATAATTCTTTTAATGTGTTGTTGGATTCGATTTGCTAGAATTTTGTTGATGATTTTTGTATCTATATTCATTAGAGAGATTAGTCTGTAGTTTTCTTTTTTTCGTAATATCTTTGTCTGGCTTTGATATGAGGGTGATGTTGGTTTTGTAGAATGAGTTACGTAACTTTCCCTCCTCTTCAATTTTTTGGAAGCATTTGAGCAGGATTGCTGCTAATTCTTTCTGGAATGTTTGGTAGAATTCACATGTGAAGCCATCTGGTCCTGGACTTTTCTTTTTGGGGAGCTTCTTAATGACTGATTCAATTTCTTTACTTGTGTTTGGTTTGTTGAGGTCATCTATTTCATCTTGAGTCAAATTTGGTTGTTCATGCCTTTCTAGGAAATTGTCCATTTCATCTACATTGTTTTATTTAGTAGCATAAAGTTGTTCATAGTATCCTGTCATTACTTCCTATATTTCTGTGGGGTCAGTGGTTATATTTCCTCTTCCATTTCTGATCTTATTTATTTGCATCCTCTCTCTTCTTCTTTTTGTCAGTCTTGCTAAGTGTCCATCAATCTTATTGATTTTCTCATAAAACCAGTTTCTGGTTTTATTGATTTTCTCAGTTGTTTTCATGTTCTCAATTTCATTTATTTCT
>PVIY010017536.1:0-49260 GCA_004026745.1 Myrmecophaga tridactyla | reverse complement strand
GACCATTTGTAACACTGTTCACCTGGTGGCCATCTGTAATGCTTATGCAACTTGACTTTTGGGTAGTTTATTGTAGAAAGTTGGGGCCTCAGCTGTTGGGTTAATTTTTCAGCTTTTATCAATCTATTTACTGTGCCCTTTATTGTGGCCAATAATTGGGTTGACTGCTATTAAATAACATTTTTAAAAAATTTGTTAATTTTGATCCCTCAGTTTTAATTTCTAATTGTCTTTTTATATATTTGTCTTAATATATACCATTATGATACTTTTTTTTCCTTAAAAATATCAGTATAGAAGTTGTGGTTTAATAACAATAGAAGTAGGAGTTCAGAAAGATGTATCATTAAGTCAGGTTGGTGACAGAAAGCTGCCTGTCTTCTGGAAATGCTGAGCTTCACTAATATCCAGGATCTTAACTCTGCTTTGAAGGCTTAGAAACTTGATTTTTGAAAATAGACCCAAAAATAGATCTGTCCCAAGGTTCTCATAAACCAAACTCTTAAGAAACTGATGTAGAAGTCAGACTGATTATTAATTTGTAGCCATAAATATAATTATCACATTTATGCACTAAAATGCTTGTTTCAGCATAACCAGCTCATAGTCACTATATACGCAAATCCATTTGTGAAGATATATTATTGGTAGGTTTCTTGGTACGTTAATCTAATGTTACTTTGCAAGGCTGCTAGCTAGGGCATCCCCCCTTGGACCATGGTTTTGTCTCTGGGTTGCTTCCATTCTTCTTTAACTGTAAGGACAGTATCTCAGTTCCTTCCTTTTCCTAACAGCTCTCTCTCTTTCAACCGGGAGCTACTGACTCATCAAAGTGAACTTGCATATTTTATGTAGCTTAATCGGCTTTCAAAGGGCAGTTCTTTGGGGCCTAAGTCATTGTCACTAGATCCCCTACAGCCGTGGTTCACAAGCCTGTGACCCAAAGCCCTCTTTTTCTAAGGAATACTTTGTAACACCCCTTTATCCTGAAATGAAATTCATTCTTAAGTGTATACATGTATATATATTTACACGCACATACCCGCACATATATATGTATATTGATATATAATGGAGAAATAAAAAGAAAGTACATAATTTTAAAAGGTGGATGCAGACTGTATTTGTTCTAATTGCAATATCACTTTATTTAGATAAGCTATTAAATATATGTCATGATTTAAAGTAAATGTTCATTTGATGTTTCCTGGCCAGAGAAAAATGTTTTACTCAGACATGATTTTTAGAGACAAGAGTTTCTCATGAAACTACATAAAATCTTCAAAATGACTGCTGTACTCATAAAGACATTCTACGGTTTCTATTCATATTCTTATTAGAAATAAAATACACATGGATAGCATTTCTGACTGCATACTATATTGCAAGCACTAGTGCACAATTTGGCAAACGTGCACTCATTTAATTTCTTATAATGCTACCTTTATTCCTATTTCACAAACAGGGACACTGCAGTGTTAAATGTTTTAACTTAGAAATGTTAAGGCTCTTGCCCAAAGACACAGAGATGGTACTGACGGAGCTGGGTTTTGATCATGGTCTGAATACAAGGTTTCGGCCTAACTGGTGAGCTACACTGTCTTCCTTCTCACCATGCTAAGGGCTTTGCATCCTAAGGCAATTTCTGACCTGGAACATGCAGAATTCAAGAAGAAAGAGAGAGAAGTTGCCAGCATGGCTGGATTCCATTGACAATTGAGTGGAAGTTACAACTTTCACTTTAAAGCCTCCAGATGAAGGTGGTGCTATTAATATTTATCATTTCCTAAAACCTGGTGAGATGTTGATGAGCAATATTCAGGGTACAACCAAACATATCTCTAGGTTTTAGGTCTCCCTATAGTGCACAGGAATAAATTACATTATCTTCATTTCAGAGTGTCAGGGGTCTGAGACCATGTATTTCATTACCAAGATTGCCTATGAGGAGTAAGGATAGATTTTATTTACTTTCATTCCAAATACCAAAATTAAAGTTTCCGCTGCCCTTCTGCTGGTAGTACAATGTTAATAACCTCCTTCTTTCTGCTTCCTTGATAGTTAAATATGTGTGTGTATATGTGTGCAATCACATGGCTAAAATTTTTGCACAATCATTCAACATATTTGCATCAGAGAAACTTTATTAACACAATTTATCTCTAAATACCCTTACAATTTTATATAGAGCATAATATTCTTAATTACATGGTGAAATAAACATTGTACTAAGGTACATGAAGCCTGGGTTTTCAAACTTGGCCTAACTCAAATGAGCTGACACTTATTTTTGTTACCTGTAAAAATGAATGCACACATGGGAAAAGCTCCCAAATTCTGTTATATTAGGCCACTGATTCAGGAAATAGTACAAAAATACACAGCAAAAAGACCAACATTGTATGTATGGGTTAGAGCAATTGAAAATATTTTTGCAAATAACAACTACTTTTCTTTTATTTGCATGGGCAGGCACCGGAAATCGAACCCAGGTCCCCAGCATGGCAGGTGAGTACTCTGCCTGCTAAGCCACCATGGCCTGCCAAACAACTACTTTTTAAAGCATGTGTGGAATAACTTCAGAAACCAAAATATACAGAATTATGTTCTGACATCTTTACCTTTTAATTTTGACTTTTCGTGAAGTTCAACAATTTCGTTACTTGGTTATTTATTAATTTATATATATTTTGCATTTGAACATGTGAGAAAGTAAAATTTAACTTGGACTAAGGAAAATAAAATTCTGCCTTCCATTTATTAGGCTGAAATAACAGATACAGATAAAGTTAACGGCAAAGTTAATGGGAAACAATGTTTCTCCCAAGGTCACACTGCAGTTAGAAAGTGTCATAATGACCCTCTTGTTAGAGTGACTACTGCTTTTTTTACTTACTCAGAAATCTTGGTCTCTAAAATAATAGAGTATCAAGAATTTGCTGTTTGAAATCACATCAATATGAATTAAACACAATATGAATTTTAATTTTACTGCCTGGAAAATGTAAGTCACTTTGACATAGAGGAGCAGTTTGATTTCCAACCCAGTCATAGAGCTTCAAATATGGAATTTCTGGGCACAGTCTTTCCCATTTATCTTGTCTTAGTGGTTTCCAAGGAAAAAGGACCCTGAAACCACTTTGCAGTCCAGCCCTTTTACATGCAGTCTGCTTTATGCGTAGCAAAACCATGCTTCATTTAAATTTCTCCTAAACACCATCCTTCCCCCTAATCCTTTAAAACTCTGTCTCTCCCTCTTTGGAGAGATGCTCCACATTTCCTCTGGTCTCCTGTCTCCCTCATTGCAGTGGCTCAACAAACCAGTTTTGTTCCTGCTGGTTATAGACTGATGTACTGGAAGAATTGTTAGACATCTGAAGAAAAAAAAAAAAGGCACATCTATTCATCAAGGAAATGAGTGAGACATTTGGTTGGATGAAGCGTTTGAATTAGATGAAAAATATAGGTAGGATTAATTCACAAAATGTGTGGCATGCTAACTCTTCCTTTTATAGAGATGGGTAGTAAATTTGGCTCTAAAAGCCAAACTCTTCTTGGCACTGGGACTTCCAAGAAATGTTTACTCACAAAGAAACATTGTGACAAAGTGAAACTGCATTCTCAACTCCATCTCTAAATCAAATGGAGACCAATAAACCTGTCCACAAACCGCTAATGCTATTGAAATTCCTCAGGACTAAAGCTTTATTCCATCTCTGCCTATGTTGATCGCATCACCACTCCCAGCTTGACTGAATTGTGTATTTCTCCTGCCATTAGTCACTCTCTATAGAGTGATGAAAAACTGTGGTCAAAGTCTGTGGTCAAATCGTGTACTCACTGGGTTATCACCAACACAGAAATTAAAGGAAAGTGCATAGGCATCTGCAATCTACCCACTTATTCCATTTCCCATGATTTCCCCCCACATTGTTAAAATAAGAGAATTAAAAATATAACCTCAATTAATCTATGCAGACAGCCTCATTATATATCCATAAAATCATCCATATAATCATAAGTACCAACTTATTTTCTATTAAGAATGTGGAGAAATAAAAAGGAGCAAAACAAATGCTAAATGATATTTTGGCTCTTCAATATCTTTAAAAAGACATAAAAGGCCAAACAAAGGTTATAAACCCTCAAAAGAGAATGTGTTCATAGTTAATTTGGGTTCATGCATAAGGTTCCTAAGACATTATTTTTGTTTACTACCCAGTTGTTGTAAGGGAGAAAAATAAAATAACATATTTTAAGGGATAAAATAGAAAAAGTAGAGAAACAGTCAGAACTTCAAAACCTTGTTCATTATAGGGACAGCTTATAGCTAGTGCTATAATTGTGTAGTCCTCAAAAATATAAGATTAATATAAATTACTTACAAATCCTTTAGTGGAATTTCTGGTAATTTCATCAAGTCTCAAGAAAAGAAGAACTATCATGTTCATTAAAAATATTGTTTCTTTTCTTTCAGTTAAGTTTTGCAATTGTTCATCAATTGTAGAGTAGTTGTAAGTTTTAGAAAATTTATTTTGCAGAGGAATTTTAAAAACATTTGAAAGTTCTGAGAAATTTTTCATATGAGATTACTTCCATTCTGCTCATAGTATTTTTCTCTTTAACTGTACAAAAACTGTACAGCAATCAATCAAACCCACTATGTTTTGATAATTGTAATGTGAACGTTAAAATAAAAAGAAAACTATATTTAACTCGTACAGTTTTAAGCGTTGTCACAGAGGAGCTTTCAATTCAGTTGTGGAAAACATTTTATTTATTATTTTTATTATTAAATGTAAATGCACATGTATTTAATGAATGCCACTATATGTAAGCAATGTCCCATGTGTTTATTGATCCAAAGCTAAGTAAGTGTGTCAGTGATAGTTTTGGCAAGAATCAGAGAGCACACTCAAATTGGCTAATTAAAGGAGCTATTTAAAAAAAACCCTATGAGTAGATTTTAGGGAAGTCATCAAGGGATAATGCAGTACAAGAAAAGGCAAGCTGTTTACACCCCTAGCAAGGGCTTTGTTTGGTGAAGGTAGTGTGGTAACTATAAGAAACTACATAAAGTCTGACTGGAAAGACAAAAGTGTAAAAGACAGCATGATAGCAGTTGTGTTTGGAGAGATAGGTAGAATTAATTATGCCATTTTTCTTGCGGTTTTCAAGTGTTTGTGTGTAGTGTGGTTGTATTCACATCTGTGCTTTTGATGGGGAGGCATATCGATGTGGGGAGAGAAATGTGTTGGAAAAGAGTAATTAGATGATAACTACTGATGCTATACTTCCTTCAACTATAGATCGATCCAAAATATATTTAAGAACATCAAGTGGGAAGCATAGATAGGAATGTCATAGGAGCTGGCTAGGAAGGAGGTATCAAGGATGGGTCCCTTCTGTTTTGTAGAATTAGAAATTTTGTGATAATATTCACTGGAATAAATAGTAGCAGAAGACTACTTGGTTTTGTAGAATAGATTATTATTTCAAGCCTTAAGATATGGAGTTTAAGGTACCTTGAAACCACTAAGAGGTGATCAAGTAGGCACTTGAAAATGAAAATACAGAGTTCAGAAGAGAATTCTAGTCTGAGAAATAAGCCTATGATGAACCTGTATATATAGAAGATACTGGAAGTCTAGACAGTGGGTGAGATAGACTAGTGGAGGGTATAGACTGAAAGGAACCCATACATTATAATGGATGACTGTGCAAGGAAACAGAGATGGGTAGGAATAAAAAATTGTTTTGCAACAGAAGCACCAGAAAAGAGTATTTAAAGAAAGAGGGAACGGCCTGTGTTCCAGTAGCCACGTTTCTTGAGGATGATTGAATAATGATATAGATGTCACAATATTACTGTGTGATTCTGAAAAACTTGTGTCTGATGCTCCTTTTATCTACCTTGTCCACAAAGGAGCAGAACGTATGGAATAAAAATAAATAATAGGGGGAACAAATGCTAAAATAAATTTAGTTTGAAATGCTAGCGATCAATGAAAGTGAGGGCTAAGGGGTATGGTAGGTATAATCTTTTTTTTTCCTTTCCTGTGTTTGTTTTATTTCTTTTTCTATTGTCTTTTTATTTCTTTTTCTGAATTAATGCAAATGTCCTAAGAAATGATAAATATACAACTAAGTGATGATATTGTGAATTACTGATTATATATGTTGATTTTTTTTGGTTTCTTAATTTTTTAATTAATAAATAAATTTTTAAAAATGTGTGAAGAGATTTTGAGTGGTCAAATGAAGCTGAAACACACCAAGGTTTTAGTAACACTTATTAGTGACCTTTGTAAGAGCAGCTTCTACAGAGTAATAGAGCCAAAATCTAGATTGGAATGGGTCAAGGATTGAATGAAAGGGCTGGAAATGAAGACAATGATTATAGACGAGTTCTTGGATTGAATAAAAACAGAATGTGGAAATTTTTATAAAACAAACAAGTGAAAACCCAAACAACAAAGATTAAAAATCTGTGTATTTTATACATTTTTCTCCCTAATAAATCTCTCCATTCATAAACAAATAAACAAGATACAATATGAATGAAAAGAGGCATTCAATAAGTGCTAATATGAGCTCACTAGTTGTGCAGTCTTCCTGAAGGCCAGGAAGTAAATCTGAGTGTCATGACAGATTTGGAGTTAAGGTTCATTTCTTATTCATTATTGTGAATAACGATTAATTGTTAGTAAGGGATTGTGTTCTTCTATAGTTGTGGTTGGCAATTTTTTCTTCTGTAAAGAGCCAGCCAATAAATACTTTAGACAGTGCAGGCCTTGCAGTCTGGTACAATACTCAACTCCACAATTATAGGAGGAAAGTAGCTATAGACAATACATGAATGAATGTGACTATGTTGCAATAAAACTTTATTCATGGACACTAAAATTTTATTTCATTATAACTTTTACATACCATGAAGTATTATTTTTCTTTTGATTTCGTTTTTTTACCAATTTAAAAATGTAAGTCATTCTTAGCTAATGAAAGTAATACAAAAACTGCCAGTGGCCTAGATTTTCTCTGTTGGCTATAGTTTGTTGTCCTTTGCTCTATGAGGTTATTCTTTTCTAAAAAGATAAGTGTTAACATGAAAAATGTTATCATATTAGCACTGAAAATTGCATATCACCAACTTAGTTTTACTTAACATCTTAAATATCTATTGATCATTTTTCATTTACTCTTCTAGCTATAAATTCTAATTTATAGGCTTTCCAGATTTGCAGATTTTTTGGGTCCCAACCATTTTAAATATTTGTTGCCTGAAAATAAGATTTTTACTTCTGTTTCTATCTTTTCATCACTAGCATTTTATAAAAATGTTTATATATTTATCCTTTAACAAGTCACCTTATTATTACTTCTATTTGATTCTTATAATTTTCAGATTAATGCTTTGAGTTTGCTAAGTATATAATCATGGCAGATAAAAATGTTTTCCTCCCTTTTTTCCAATTTATACTAAGTTTATTTTATTTTCTTATATAATACTATTAGCTAGGTCTTGTAAAACAATGTTTAATATTTATGATGATATCAGACATTACTGAATGTTTCCTAATCTTAATGAAATGTTTATTAACTTTTCTATAATAACCTAATATGTTTATTGGTACATTTTATTTACTTTCTAATTCTTATTTATCTTATGTTAGATGAAAATATTTTCCTCTTTGATGTTATAGAATGGATTAACTTGCATATTTAATTTTTCAACTCTAGTTACCATAGAACTAATGAGCATAACATTTTCGAGAAGAAAGATTAAGGAATCTTCTTGTTTGGAACTTCACTTAACAGACAAGAGGACAAATAGCTAACTGGGTCAGAGCAGAGGGTAGAAACGACTTTTCCTAAATCTCAGTCAAGACATCTTCCATTGCATTCTCTCATTCATCCCAGATCATCAATATGATTTTTGTATCAAACTGGTGTGTGTACATATAGAGAGATTTATTTCAAGGAATTGCCTCACACAGTTGTAGTATCTGACTGGTCAAGTCTAAATCTGTAGGGCAGGTGGACAGACTGATGCACTCCACGAGAGAATTTCCCCTTACTCGTGGAAACCTCAGTTTTGCTCTTAAGGCCTTTCAACTGATTAGATGAGGCTCATCAAGGGGTATCTGTGTTTTGGATGATAATCTCTTTACTCAAGAGTCAACTGCTTGTTGATGTTAGCCACTTCTACGAAGTACCAATATAGTCAAACCTAAGTTAGTGTTTAGCTGAGAAACTGGTCTATAGCCCAACCAAATTAACACATAAAATTAACCATCACTGATCTTTATCAGAACTTGACGTTTTATATGCCTTGTACTAATAAACAATTAGGTACAATTCCTAACCTGTGGGGAGTTTATGATTAAACGCAAATGTGGATGATGTGAATAAATGCTCTCTCTGGCTATATAATCTCAAATAACTTCAAAGGATAGTAAATAATGTAGCCAAATATTTATAATTGGGGTCATATAGTCAAAACCTTAAAGATACATGAAAACTCAGTTTTATAAATTATTTCAAACATATAGATTAAACATAAGATTCCATATTTAGTCAGATACCCATTTCTTGTTGTCTTTATAAAACGCTACAAAGGTCAGAGATACCTGGCTTCCAATTTAAGGAACTTGAATAAATAATTGTTTAGTTATTTAGTTTCCATTCTTCCTTTCTCTTTCCTAGGGCTCAGATTTCATATTTCATTAATAAGACAGTTTTCTGTGTGTTACATTTTTAGTTTTTATTGGTTGTGTGACACTAATTAAAAGCATTAATTGCAATTTAGGTATATCTAAATTCAGGATTATAATATGCATAGTATTTTACTACAATTAATTCCCTTGGGAACAATGGATATTCAAATAGTGATGTTTTCCTAGAACATAGGATATCTGAAACACCCACTTTCTTGCAAACCCTTCTTATACCTGGAATATAGATATTATGATTTGGATACAGAACTGTGACTTGAAAATGCCACATTTTTACTATGCTTGCTAAATTTCAAGTCATTCTCAACCTCAGCTGTTAAAGAACTTCTGCCTGAATTTTGGAGGGAGCATTTTATTGGAGCTATATTTTCTCATGCAGATTAAAAATATTTAGGAGCTCTAGGAAAAGGTTCTCTTTGAATTGTCTTTATGCCATATTTTGATAAGTGCTTATATTACTTGGTATTGATTAAATGCTTGTTTAAGTGAATGAGAAGAGAAAAGAAAGAGAGATTGATTTTGTATTTTGGTGTTAAGGCCTCCAAATTATTTACCATGAGAAAAAAAACTAATGTTTTTGGAAAATATCACTAGATCTTATCTCTTAGAAACAAACACACATATATACACAAATACACAGTGTAGTAAGGTTATCTGCCTCTTACTAATACAGGCTCTGAGGAATCTATGGAGACCTATGAAATTTATAAAAATATAAAAATGCTCTTTCCAAAGTGTTTGCACTGTTGTTAAAAAACCAAAAGCCATGTCAATAGCAAAATCATATGTAAGCATTGTATGACATTTTAACAAAGATAGTTCTGGGCATAAGTTATTTATTATAATAAAAAAAGTTTTCTACTTAAAATATTCTGTTTTCCTCATAGTATCTCTTTCAATTAATTGTAATCAATAGTTTTAAAAAAACTGGTAAAGGCATCTTGTAGATACTGATATTCAAAGTATATATTTAGATAATTACATTTTTAAATATTCCAATTTAAAATTTATAGTAATTAAAAATTTTTAAACTGATACTTTTTCTGATTAATATATGCATATCTATATATTAAATATCTTATCCTTGGATTAAATGAAATGATGCTTTGATCTTAGCCCATGATAAAAATGAGGCAAATTAAAGATGGTTATATTTAAGCAGCAAAATTCTGCTTCAGTGAAATAGAGTGCTCTTTGAAACAATCAATAAACTTTGGCAGCTTAGAAAAGCCAGTTTTATCATAAGTGCCTATGTCTTGTAAATGGTTCTTGTAAATCATTTTAAATGCCAAAATATACTATGCCTGGATTTATCATAAGTTTTCAATTATAATTACGGTAAAGTTATTCAAAGAAACCCAGTGTAATTCTTGGATTTTGTGTGGTTCTTTATTTTCTTTATTTATAGGGGAAATTGTGAGATTTAGTTAACAAATTAAATCATAACAAGGACATATTGTAGTGGGCACTATGAGGTGACCCCCAGATCTCGCTTCACTAATGAAGGACTTATTCCCAACTGCTCAGCATGCTGCCAGCACACAACCTTCTACAGGAAATATCTTGACTGAAGAGACCTGCCTTCCTGGCATACCCTGCATCCACTGACATGTTGATATGGGAAATAAAGGCTCAATCCTCTCCCCTCCAACTCAATACAATTCTAAAGGATCATCTCAGCTCCAGTGCTCCCTGAGGGGTTGATTGAGGCTTTCTTAAGAGTACATTACAGCCCATCTATATCACTCAACAACTGCCCAGTCCTGCTTCCTTTACTTTCCCTTCCATAGTTGCTGATCTCAAGAACACTCCCTAATATGGACTCTACATGCTAACCTCCATCTCAGGGGTTGTTTCCTAAGGAATATAACCTGCAACACACATTGAACTCTCACGGCTAAGAGGCATAGGCTATTCTAAAGAATGTCCATACATTTTACTACTACCAGTTAACCATGTGTGATGACCAAGAGGTAGTTGTGTTTTCCCCAATCTGCTTATTGTAATTATTTTTTGTAAGTGTATAATTTAATTGAAGAGTTCATAAACAAATGAGGTATGAGTGATAAAAATCGCTTATATAAAGTTTGCGGTGGAATCCGGTGTGGGTAAAACAACTGTGAATAGTTTTAAAATGTGCAAAATTCTATAACAATTTTGGAAATATTGACTCACTTAAATGAACTTTAAGTTCTCTCTCTACTTAGATAAAACAAAACCAAAAGTTACAGAAAATGCATTCTAGGTGTTTTTTTTTTCCATGGGCAGGCATCTGTAATCGAACCCGGGTCTTCGGATGGCAGGCAAGAACTAGGTGTGTTTTAAGTAAGAAAAGTGATGATTAACTCTCATTAACTTAAAGAACAGCTCTTGAGCCTACATCAAAATACTATTAAATGCCTGTACATTAATAATTTTGTATGATAATATAATATTTAATTGTAAACATGGATCACTATTACATTTCTCTTCACTTAGCTATTAAACTGTTGATCTCAAATGTGTCAGATAACAAAACATACCATACTGCATAATAAAAACAAGTGAAATATTATGCCGCCTTTAGTTTTAATCCACTTTTTAAAACGAGGTCAGACATATAGGTGATGTTTAAACTTAAACGATTTTAAAATTATTCAAAGCCAGATAATCTAAGAAAGAAATAGTCCATACAAGATTCTGGTCTAATTCAGTCCTTTCTGTAATATATGTAAAAGAACTAATGGGCTTTGTTAAAATGCAAAATGGATTTGGTTAGAATGCCGATTGGATTCAGTATATCTGTGGAGGGGCTGGAGATTTTGAATTTTTAATGAAGTTCTAGTTAATGGGATGTGCTACTTTGAGAACCAGCAAGATCTGGACAAGCAGCTCATTCATCTCGGAACGATCATTTTCTTGGTTCTGCTCTGAATCTGTACCTTGCTTCTAACATTGCAGCGTCTTCTTGCTACTTGTTAGTTATGCACCATTTGTACCTAAGGTATGCTCTAGTTTTCCTGTCCCATTTCTCCATGCAAAAAATCTGCAAATAATTGCATGGCATCCATATTAGGTTCATTTTTAAGTCTATGCATATTATGGTTAGCCAGAGGATGATTCTTGGGGAATTTTTTTTTAACTTCTTATTTTTAAATACTTTCAAACTTACAGGACAGTTACAAAAATAATTTAATCCCCATACACCAACATACCCCTAGCCCCCAGATACCCAGATCCACTGATTTTAACATTTTTCCATGATTGCCATATCGTTCCATCTATCTGTCTGTCTGTCTGTTTGCTTATTTATCAATCCATTTTTCTGAATACTTGATCACAGAGTGCTTACATCATGGTCCTTAGGCACTTATTGCCATGTACATTTCCTAAGAAAAAGGATATTCACTTATGTAACCACCTTAAGTGAAATTATCAAGTTCAAGAAATTTAACATTGGTAAAAAGTTTACAGTTCATAGTTCATTTTTTTTTCTTATATCTCTCTTAATATCCCTTTAAACCCTTTCTCCTCCCTGAATAGATCCCATCCAGGATCATGTATTATATTTAATTGTGATTGTCTCTTTAGTTGCTATTGTCTTTCTTTTTTTAGTTGTGGGAACATAAATACAACTTTCCCATATCAACTACTTCCAGGCATACCATTCAATGGGATTAATCACTTCATATTACTGTGGAACCCTTAGCACCTTCCATTATTAAAACATTTTCATTTCCCAAAGCAGAAACCGTATACTCATTATGTGTTAACTCCCCATTCCTCCTGCCTCATGCTCCGTCATCCTGTATTCTAGTTTCAGTTTCATTAGCTTGCATGTTCTCTGATGTTTTCTTTGTAATTACTGTGACTTAAATTTAACATCATAGATCTATAACAATCTTCTTGTTTTTATACTAAATTAACTTCAATGTATATAAACTATACTCCTATTCACCTTATTCCCCCACCTTTATGTGGTTCTTGTCACAAATTATATATTTATACATTATGAGTCCCAAAACACTGTTTTATTACATTTTAGGCATTTGCTTTTTAGATCCTGGAGGAAGTAAAAAGTGGTGTTAAAAACAAAAATACAGCAGTATATGCTTTTATATTTATCCATGTCATTCCCCCACAAGAAATTGTTATTTCTTCATATGGCTTAAATCTAGGGTCTATTTCCCTTTTCTTTCAACCTATAGAACTCTCATTGGAAGCTCTTGTAGGGCCGATGTAGTGGTGACAAGTTCCCTAAGCTTTGTTTATCTGGGAATGTCTTAATCTCTCTCCCATTTTTGAAAGATGTTTTTGTCAAATATAGGATCCATGGTTGGTAATTTTTTTTTGCTTTAAGCGCTTTAAAATGACTTCTTGCTTCCATTGTTTCTGATGAGAAATTGGCATTTAATCTTTATTTGTAGTAGAGAAAATTGTGTATTTGTAGAAAAATCATACATCAAATACAAGGTTCCCATATACCACTCTATTATTAATACATTGTGCTGATGTGGCACATTTATTACAAATGATGAAAGCACATTTTTGTAATTGTATTAACTATAGTCCATAATTTAATAGGGTTCATGTTTGTGTTGTGTGGTTGCATGGCTTTTCTTTTTTAATTTTTTATTCTAGTAATACATATATGTAGAGAGATAGATGGAACCTTAAATTTTTGCTTTAGTCACATTCAGATATATAATTCAGTGCTGTTAATTATGTTAATAATGTTGTGTTACCATCACCGCCATCCATTACCAAATTATTTCCATCATCCTAAATACTAACTGTATATTTTGAGCCTTTGATCCCTGTTCCCTACCTCTACCTCCATCCCATGCCCTGGTAACCTGTCTTCTAGACTCTATGACTTTGCTGATTCTAATAATTTCATATCAGTGAGATTATACAATATTTGTCCTTTTTTGTCTGGCTTATTTTACTCAACATGATGTCTTCAGGGTTTGGTGATGTTATTATACATATTAGGACCAATCCTTTTTAAGATGGAATAATATTCCATTGTGAGTATATACCACATTTTATTTAACCAGTCATCAGTTGATGGGAAATTGGGTTGCTTCCATCTTTTAGCAACTGTGAATAATGCACTAGGAACATCAATGTGTAACTATCTGTTTGTATCCCCGTTTCAAACATTTTGGGTATATACTGAGAAGTGGGATTTCTGGGTGATATGGTAATTCTATACTTGACTTTCTGAGGAATTGCAGCAGCAGATGAACCATTTTACATTATCACTAATAATGAATGAGTGTCCCTATTTCTCTGCATTCTCTTCAACACTTGTAATTTCTCATTAAAAAAACAATAGCCAGTCAATTCGGTGTGAAATGGTATCATATTGTGGTTTTAATTTGCATTTCCCAAATGGCTAATAATGTTGAGAATTTTCTTCACATGCTTTCTGTTCATTTGTATATCTGCTTTGGAGAAGTGTCAATTCAAAAATCTTACCCATTTTTTAATTGGGTTGTTTGTCTTTTGGTTGTGGAGTTGAAGTATTTTTAAACATACATTCTGAATATTAAATCCTTTTCACATACATAGTTTCCATATATTTTCTCCCATTGTGTACAAATCATTCCTTTATGACAATATCCTTTGATGGGTAAAGTTTTTCATTTTGATGAGGTCCCAGTTATCTTTCTATATTTTTTGCTTGTGGTTTGGGTGTAAAATCTACTTTAAAAGTTCTGAAGATGCTTCCTCATATAATTCTCTAGGATTTTTATACTTCTGGCTTTTAAATATAGGTCTTTGATCTATTTTGAGTTGATTTTTGTATATGTTATGAGGTAGGGTTTCCGTTTGATTCTTTTACAAATGGAGATCCAGTTTTTCCCAGCTTTAATTTATCGAAGAGACTATTCTTTCCCAACTGAGTGTCTTTTCCACCTTCTCTGAAATCAGTTGGCTAAAAATGTGACAGTTAATTTATCAACTGTTAAAATTAAATTCCATTGGTTTATATTTCTATCCTTGTGCCAGTACCATACTGTTTTGATTACTGTGGCTTTGTAATTAGTTGTAAGATCAAGAAGTGTAAGTTCTCCAAACTTTGTTGTTCTCTTTCAGGATGGATTTGGCTATTCTGGGCCCCTTTACCTTCCATGTAAATTTGATGATTGACTTTTCCATTTCTGCAAAGAAGTTTGATGAAATTTTGATGGGGATTGTATTAAATGTGTAAATTGCTTTAGGTAGAATTGTTATCTTAACATTATTTAGTCTTCCAATCCATGATCAAGGAATATCCTTCCATTTAATAAGGTCTTTGATTTCTTTTGGCAGTGTTTTAGAGTTTTCTGTGCACAAGTACTTTACATCCTTGGTTAGATTTACTCCTAGATATTTTATTCTTTCATTTACTATTGTAAATTGATTTTTTTCTTGATTTTTTCTTTTGATTGCCCATTACTAGTATGTAGAAATAGTGCTGATTTTCTGTGCTGCCTTTGTATACCACAACCTTGCTGAATTCATTTATTAGCTCTAGAAGCTTTGTTATGGACTTTTCAGGAATTTTTTAATATAGGATCATGCCATCTGCAAATAGGGAAGTTTTACTTCTTCCTTTCTGATTTGGATCATTTCTTTTTTCTTGCCCAATTGTTCTGTCTAGAATTTCCAGCACAATGTTGAATATCAGTAGTAACAGTGGGCATCTTTATTTTTTCCTGATATTCAAGGGAAAGCTTTTAGTCTTTCACCTCTGAGTATGACATTAATTGTGGGTTTTTCATAGATGGCCTTTATCATGTTCAGGAAGTTTGCTTCTATTCCCAGTGTTCTAAGTGTTATTATCAAGAAGGGATGCTGGATTTGGCCAAACACCTTTTCTGCATCAATTGAGATGATCATACATTTTTTTCAGTTCATTCTGCTAATATGTATATTACATTAATTAACTTTCTTATGTTGCATTACCCTGGCATACTTGGGATAAAACCCACTTGATCATAGTGTACAATTCTTTCATTGTGCTGTTGGAATCAATTTGCTACTATTTTTTTTGAGGGTTTTTGCATCTATGTTCATAAGAAATATTGGTCTGAAATTTTTTTTTTTTGGTACTATCTTTATCTGGCTTTGGTATGTGGGTGATGTTGGTATAGGAGAATAAATTGTGAAGGGTTCCCTCCTCTTCAGTTTGTTTGTAATATGCTGTTGTATGGGCTATCTGGGTTCATCCTTTTTGCATTCATTGAGCTTCTTGGATATGTACATTCATATTTTTCATTTAATTTCTGAAGTTTTCTGCCATTATTTCTTTCAGTGTTTTCTGTCTTCTCCTTCTTGGATTCCTTTGGTATGTATATTAGTACACTTGATGGTGTCCCACAGGTTTCTCAGTCACTGTTCTTTTTTCTTATTCTTTCTTCTTTCTCCTCTTCAGAATGAATGATGTCAATTTTTTTTTCTTTAAATTCACTGATTTTTTTCTTCCGTCAGCTCAAACTACTCTTGAACCTACTTAGGGAATTCTTAATTTCTTTAATTGTTGTCCTCAGTTCATTTTGTTTCCTTTTTATAATTTCCATCTCTCTAGTGTTTTCATCTCCTATTTTCCTGATTCCCTTTAGTTCTTTTTTCCATGTTTTCCTTTAGCTTTTTAAGCATATTTAGGACCATTTAAAAAAAGTCTTTCTTTGCCTGGTGTGCCTCTTGTCTGGTCCTCCTTATGCATGCTTTCTTACGCTTTAAAATTCTCCTTTGTCTGTGCCATTGCTTCCTACTTCCTTGTATGTTTTGTAATCTTTTGTTGAAACTTGAACATTTAGATATTTTAGTACGTTTATCACTAGAATTTAGACTCTGAGGCATTAGTTCCTTAAGCTTCTATCCAGCTAGTGATATGAGAAAGCTTTTCTTAAATGTCTAGAGTTAACAAAAAAGAAGCAGGAGGAGAAGGAAACAAAGAAAAAATACTTTCCCCAGTCTTTGCAGATTGACTGATATGGAAGTTTTCCTTCAGTGTGTATCTATAAGTGAGTTTGGAGAATAGCTCCAGGTTAAAGTTTAGGGATCCTTCTAAGCAGGCTTCTTACTTGGGCATGCGCACATGAACTTAGGAATTCCCTTATTTGTGCAATTACAGATGTGTTCTCTTTCTAGGAAACATTTTCCTCAGGATCCAGTCACTGAGTGTATGTCCTACAGCCAGCAGTCCCATGCCCTAGGCCACCATGACTTGACTGCTCTCCCACAAATTTCTGTAGGAGAGCTCTCTGAACTATTTTCTACATATATGGAAAGTTCTGGAATGGCAAGACTTTCAGGCCACCACCAGACAGACCGTGCCAGGCATTTATGTTCTCAGTGTATGCACAAGGGTTTACTCTGCTCTCTCTGGAATAGGAACCAGGGATCCACACTAGGAAAATGGGCCAGGATCACACCAAGCTGGTGAGAGGTGGGGGAGGGGCCAGGCCACGTGCCATGAGGACCTACTGCTTTTACATAGCCTTTTTACTGATTTGGCACTTGCCTTGTTACTACAGCTCTTTATTTTCTGGAGCTTTGAGAAAGATTTTTCTGTGAATTCTTGCTGGTTATTCAAAGCTTCTGAGGTGAGACAGCCCTGAAGCATCTCACTCTGTCTTAATTGTGCTCTTATTATTTTTTATAACATCTGATGGGACAAGTCTTCCTTTATTCGTAAAGCTCTAGGAGTCACTGGCACTAAGGCCTTATTGCAAAATGAATAGTCATGCTGGGGCATGTAATAGAAATATTTGCTGATTTTGAATGAGTACAAGTGTTGAACAGCAAAATATGCCTATAGTAGGAAAATCTATGTTTCAGTTTAGTGCAATATTCTCAGATAAAATGTCTTTTTCTGTGAAGATGAGATTGGATTTGTCTAACAGAAAAGGATGAGAGAGCTAATATAGCATCTTGGTTTAAGGGGAGTTTAGTCTTTGTTGTGACGTTTTTTCAAATGTTATGAAGTTGGTAAAAGGCATGTGTATTCAAAAGGCTATTTTGCTTTTGGGACATTGACCATTTTTCTATTATTAGACATTTATGTTTGTCCATCTCATATTATGTTGTGAAAAGTATAAACACTTTTAATAGCCAAAAGAGTAGCTTTGTGATTTTTTTCAAAAAAATTTTATTTTAAATACACTTGGCTGAAACAGTTGAGTAAAGCATTTTCCCTATTATAACAAAACAATAGTTTTTGCTTTGGCTAGTGAGGAACGAAATCCAAATGTTTTTTAACCTTGTTCCATTTTTTTTAACTTCTTTCAAAACTCAAGAAAAATTTACAGTATTAGTCAGCATTATAAAATAGGTAAAAAATAATTAGAAAATATTTACAAATATATTTATTTTTAAAAAACAATATAAGCTTAAATAGGATTTCTATGAAATGAACCATGAAAAGACATGAGGCTTTCATGATTATCAAAATGACTTATTGGGCTCAATATTTTTAAAACCCTTTAACATAATTGGCATGATTCCAGATTAGTGGTAGATGCAATAAAAAATGTACTCTTTAGTCTCCTGTTTGCCATACATTACCAATCTTCTCTAGAAAGCATGTAGCAAATTATTGTTGATTACATTACATAAAAATATTCTGTATATTATAAAAATACTTGTCTTCATTTAAGATATGATATCACAGATGATTTTGGTTTAAATAATATACCCCAAATCTGACAATATTGAACAATAATTTCTCAGTTGAAAAATAACCTATAATAAAAATAAAACAACCTACACTTTGTCTGAAGTCATATGGTTTCATTAGAAGGGAGATTCAGAGGTGTGAGAAGCTACTGATGCCAAAAGAGAAAATATGAAAATCTGATGAGATTGACTATGTAGTATTGAAAACAAAAATTAAAACAAAAAAACTGAGATAACGTTTTTGAGCTAGTAATTGTACCTTCTGAGACAATTCTGCTTTACAAACACAAATGCTTACGTGCCCTTTGTAATATTCTTCCTTTTTTTATTCATAGAAAATAGGAAGAAAAGTATGGCCTTGATGCCACAGTTTATTATACCTTTTGTCATTCCAATATTCTGTAAAACTTCCACCTTAATGATTAGTTATAGTGGGATCAAAAGGAAGAGACAGCATGCTTTGATATGTTATACCTATGGCTTATAAATTCTGGACCCTGTACTTGGATCAAAATGTAACAGATCTGAATTACTAACATATAACATTTCTTTCTCAAATAGCTACTATGGCTTATTTTAAAATTTACACATTTAATTTGAGGATGTAAAACTGAACTTTGCCTTGACACCATTATAACTAAGCAAATGATATAACATAGTAAGGGAAAAAATAATTTTGCATCCTGAGATAAACTAAAAATGTGTAGTATGCTGTCTAGCACTAACCTCCAAATATATGCAGACTTGAGCCCTCAGCTAGCTTCCTAACATAAACAACTTCATCCTTGACTTTCACAACACTGACATCTATAGATATGTGACTATCCTTACAGATAAGATAAAGTTGTGATAATGTTGTGAAAAAACACTTTTCCCAGACCATCCACTGGATGACAAACAAAAACGTTGGTTTTATGTTTTTAGATACTGCCTCATCCTTTCATCAGGAAGCCAATTCTTCTGAAGTCTGGACTATCTTTAAAGGCACTTGCAGGTAAAAACATAATTTTTATTTTCTTTATGGTTTTATCTATGGGTTTTCCTTCTAAAGATAGTGTTTCCAATAAATGCTCAGATAGATTCAACCAAGAAGTGTAACTCACAGATTCCTCACACATATATCAGGCTTTCTTAACTTAGGGGCAAATATAACTATTTTACTTCGCTACAGTATCAGGTTCTATTTCTGTTTCTGAAATATATCTGGTTCTTGGTGAGGTCTGCTTCACTTTTGTACGTGGCTGTCATTTATAACTTCTGTTGGTGGTAAAATATTGTGAACTTTGTTTTGATTGTAGGATTTTATGAGCAGGTATTAGAGGACAGGAAGTGAAGATTTTTCTTTATGTTTGTCCTTTATGTTAGTCTCTTTGTCTTGATGATTCTGTTATTGCTTCTCTTTTGGTATACCCTTCTTTTTGCCGGGGGTACAAGACTGTTTTAGTTTGTAAAAGCTGCTGGAATACAATATACCAGACATGTAATGGCTTTTAAAAAGGGGAATTTATTAAGTAGCAAATTTAAAGTTCTAAGTCTGTGAAAATGTTCAAATTAAGGCAAGCCTATAAGAATGTCTAAACTAAGGCATCCAGAAACAGATACCTTGGTTGAAGAAGGTTGATGATGTTTGGGGTTTCTCTCTCAGCTGGAAGCCACATGGTGATATCTGTAAGCTTTCTCTCCAGTCTTCTTCTTCCCCAGGGATGTTTTCTTTATGCATCGCCAAAGGTCTCTGGCTGTGTGGAAACTTCTAGCTCTCTCCAAAATGGTTCCATCTTGAGAGCTCCAGTAAGCAACCTCCTTGAACAGGTAGAGACATATCTCATGGAAACCATTTAATCAAAAGTTACTACCCACAATTCCATGGAGATAATCAAAATGATTCCACTCAGCAGTATTGAATGAGGATTAAAGAACTTGGCTTTTCTGGGGTGCATAATAGATTCAAACCAGCACAAAGACTTAACAAGACATATATTCATTCAATAAGATCACTGTCCTCTATCAGTTGTGAGGTTCCTTGTGCCTTTAATATAGGAGGTTATTTTTGTGTGTTGACTTTTGATAGCATATTCTTTGTTGTTTACCTTGTTTGTTTACAATCAATAGCTCAGATCATTTAAGGGAAAAATAAACAAATAAACATTAAGGTCAAAGTGTTGTGCCCTCTGAAGTGGTGAGCAGCCACTGAATCAAGGAACACCTTGATCTTAGGTAACCTTTTTGCTTTTCAGACCTTCCCATACCAGAACTAAAGCAACCAATAGATGAGTTTTTGTAGAAAAGCAAATTGCATGTTGTGTTTGTCCATGGCTAAATTTATAAAACTAGGGCTGACAATTTTCTATATCTGTGTATATGTGCATGTAAAAACAAAAGAAAAACAAAAACAGAAAACTTTCCTTTCCTCCAAAAGATTATTTACACTTTTAATTTTTTTCTCTTTATCTGTGGCAGACATATTTTCCCTCTCATTTTGGGAACTTTGGGGTACTGATTGGTTTTTCAAAATTCTATTATTTTTTGCACATTATAGTGACAGCTAATTTAACAGAAAGATCATTAATAAAGAAGGAAATGCATACATAAATATAAAGGAAATATAAACTGGTTTTTCATGGTTTAGAGAGAAGAACACTCTTAATTTCTCAGATAGCTTTATCTAGCTTTAATTACAATTGTATAAATGCAGTTGTGTTTAGAATTGAAATGCAGATGAGATATCAAAAATCACTTTTGTCTACCCAGGGTTTTTGGTCTGAGTGTAGGCTTTCTCTCTCTTACTCTTCCTTGAAGGAACTAGAGAAATCTTATAGAAATACATAAATGAGGGAAGTGAAGATGTGAAGAAAATATTTGTGTTCCAATAACAAAAGAAAATTATTAATAAATATTAAAGTTAAGCCAATATAGCTCAACCCTATTTGGAAAAGAACTACAAAAAACAACACATATGGAATGAGGGCAGCACTCACTGAATGTAAAATCCATGTCCTGGAGTTTCCTTACTTACATATTCTGTATCTGTACTGTTTTCCTTATTCAGGGCTCAATCTAAGAATTTATGACACACATTCTGTGTTAGAATCCCCAAATTACCCAAACTCTCCTGAGAATTTCATAAGAGACTCTTATGGCATGTGAAAAATGTTTTATGAACATACAGAATGATATTCCTTGGCTTAACTTAGGGAAAATTAATGAATTAGAACTCCTGCTCTGTTTGACTTCTAGAGACTAACAAGCACTTACAGAATATAAACTTAAAAAATACTTAAGAGTTTCAGAATTTTGAGGGAGAGAAGTCCACATGATATTATTGTGGGTCCCCCTAATTATATAAACAATTTCATTAAAATATGAATTATGAAATTTGTGGGCCTATGTGAGGTACAGTGAGGCATCAACAAAGATTTAGAGTATTGGTTGGAGGAAATATGATAAATATGTTTATTTTCTTTTTCTTCACATTGTTCACATACCAGCTCATGCTCTTCAGGCCCAGGAACTATTTCTTCATGTTCTTCATTGTCTGTTGTGCATAGCTTATTTCTTATCTCCCAACACACACAAAAAGTGACAACACTATTATTACTTATAGCACAATGGCCCTTAGGAGCCTGTTAGTATGAAATAATATAGATCTTCTTGTCTCTGCAGTTCTTAGATACCATTTATTTAATACTAGTTACATCATTGCTCATTATGCTGCTGTATTATCCATCATTCTATTGTGCCTTCCATGAATACTAGGTTTCAATGAGTCTTTAAGTGGTTGCCATTGTACCTTATTGATAATGACCACAAATGAAAGACTTGCCCAGAGTATATAGTAAATGTACATAATGTTTTCTTTTCTGATCATGTTAAATTTCTCAATTGGACTTTTATAGCATGAACATGGAACAGCACATCTTCCAATTATGCTCTCTCATGACCTATTTAGTTTGTAATCACTGCATTATTAGAAAATGATCTCTTTCCGTGTTGACTGTAACCCCTCTGTTCTAGTTTGCTAGCTGCTGGGATGCAATATACCAGAAACAGAATGGCTTTTAAAAAGGGGGAATTTAATAAATTGCTAGTTTACAGTTCTGAGGCTGAGAAAATGTCCCAATTAAAACAAGTCTATAAAAATGTCCAATCTAAGGCATCCAGGGAAAGATACCTTGGTTCAAGAAGGCCGATGAAGTTCAGGGTTTCTCTCTCAAGTGAGAAGGCACATAGTGAACACAGAGTTTCTCTCTCGTCTGGAAAGGCACATGGTGAAGGACAAGCAGGGCTCCTCTCTCATCTGGAAGGGCACATGGCAAGCATGACTTCATCTGCTAGCTTCTTCTCCTGGCTTCCTGTTTCATGAAACTCCCTGGGAGGCATGGTCCTTCTTCATCTCCAAAGGTTGCTGGCCGGTGGACTCTGCTTCACGTGGCTATGTCGTTCTGCTCTGCTCTCTCTGAATCTCTCATTCTGCAAAGTGTTTCCTCTTTTATATGACTCCAGGAACTTAACAAGATCCACTCAATGGTGGAGACATGTCGTCACCTAATCCAGCTTAACAACCACTCTTGATTAATTCACATCTCCAGGAGATGTTCTGATTACAGTTTCAAACATACAATATTGAAAACAGATTATTCTGCCTTTATGAAATGGGATTGAGATTAAAACATGGTTTTTCTAGGGGACATACGTCCTTTCAAACCAGCACACCCTCCCTCCCCACCATCTCTTGCACACTGCTACCAGTGGGGGAGTATATGTGCGGAGCTATGTGTAGAGCAGTAACATCCCTACAAGGAATGATCAACCCTTCTCAGGTTTGGCTTAAGACCAGCCTGGGAGAGAACAACATTTCCATTTTGATTAAAGGCAAGAGTGGACATTGAATGGAAAAGCCCATGGTACTACAGAATGACAATCTCAAAAGTCCTTGCAGGAAATGGATATAGCCATGCCCGAAGGACAATCAGACATGTGATCTTGAGCATATGGATGGGGTGGGATGACCAATCTGGGTGACAGCAAAGTGGGGTGGGGTGGATACACACACAGGGTAAAAGAGATCTGCTGTCACCTCTGTTGTCCTCAGCTGCTGTAGACCAGAGATGGCAGCTGAGAAGGAACACTGACAACAAGTCAACACGTGGGGTGTGAACTCTAGTGGTTTGACTACATGGCTTGACAAGGTTTGATTGTACATCTCCCAGAGCTCTGAGCTTGTACCACATCCTATGTGGACAAGAATCACCCCAACACCATTATCAGCAATGTCAGCACCATTCTGTTGGTCCAGTCATGCTTGATTCTATGAAAGAAATATTGCTTTGGTGTGAAGGGAGGTATCTGTCTCCAGGGAAGAGGGTTTAGGCAGAGGCTTCTGGGAGAACTTCATAGAATTATGTTCTAGATGTCTGGAGCTTATATATGGGGAGAGTAGCCCAAAAGGGAGAAACAGAGACTGGATACCATGTAAGACTTGGTGCTAATATGGGACGAAGTCTGAGCTTGTAATATCTTGCTCACTTGGTTAGACCCTGGCTGAGGGAGGATAGCACTTCAAAATCTAAGGCCCAGGGCAGGGTAGTATATGAGGGCTGAAAATATGCCAGGTTCCAGTAGCAACAAAATAATGGACACATGCTTCTTTATTAAGGGAAAAATTTACCATACCATTAGTATGGTAAATTCCTTATATTAAAGGCATTGTCATATATAATAAGGTTAATGTTTCAGAGTTACTTATTCATGCAAATACTTATTCAAATGCATATTTGAATGTCTAAATACCCATACATACATACATGAATATTTAATAGAATATTGAAATTATAAATAAAAGAAAATTTATAAATGATAAAAAAGAAAAATAGTTCAGAACAAAATAATCCTTGGATATACAGTTTTCTTGTAACAAGGCAAAGCAAAATATCAACAAGTTCCATTTGTATATAGTTTGATAATGTAGACATGCATTCTGGGAAAAACTCAACTAAGGCAAATACTATACAAAACGTCTTTGCTGAGTCACTTTACTTTTCATGGAATTGTAGTTATTTACATATGTTCAAAAAGAATCTGTCCTCTTTCCCAACAGGACCTAACTGGACAAATCAAATTTGTAACGACAATCATGTCACAAATATCGCATTTAAAGACATTTATCATTCAATTAAATCTAATAATCCTGTTATTTAAATAAAAGGATTATACAAGCCCTCCCAGAAGAATGGCCTTAAACTTGCTGTGTGATTGATGAAATCCTAGCCTCATAGGCTATGTGTGGGAAAAAGTTACTCTTTTAGAGTATGACCTTTTGGAAGACAACTTAAAATTATGAAAAAAAAATTGACATTTTTGTTTCAATTTGCTCATGCTGCCAGAATGCAATATACCAGAAATGGACTGGCTTTTATAAAGGGGATTTATTAAGTTACAAGTTCCAATTCTAAGGCCATGAAAAAATATCCAAATTAAGGCATTGACAACAGGATACCTTCTTGGAGGAAAGAGTGCATCCAGGTTCCTCTGTCACATGGGAAGGTACATGGCAATGTCTGCTGTCCTTCTCTCTTGGCTTCTGGATTTAACCGGCTCTCTCAGCTCCTGTTTCCAGTAGCTTTCGCTCTAAGTTTCTGTGGTTCCTCACTTAGCTTCTCCTGAGCAGACTATTCATATCCTCTCTCTCTCAGCATCTTCAAATGTCTGTGTCTTGTTTTCATTTCTCTGTTTTCTGTATCAGTTCTCCAAATATCTCCAGACGTTTGTGTCTCTCTGCTCTCTGTATCAGTTGTGAGCTCTTTCTCTCCATGAGCTCTTTTAAGGACTCCAGTAAACTAATTAAGACCCACTTTGAATGGGAAAGGCCACATCTCCATAGAAATAATCTAATCAAAATGTGCCGACCTGCAATAGACTTGATCCCACAAGATTGAATTAGAATGAAAACGACATGGCTTTTCTGGGTATTTAACAGTTTCAAATTAGCATAATTTTCAATTTTATTTTTGTATTGTATCCCTCTGATATTTTCTGAAATGGTATCCTCAGGTATTTTCATAAGTACAAAATTATCTCTTACAAGATTTGTTACAAGGATATTCATTTCAATATTGTTTATTGTAGCAATGATCTAGATACAATCTAAATAATCAAAAACCTAAAAGCTGGAGTTTATATATATATACACATGCACACATATGAAATGCATACAAAATAAAGATATAAATAAATAAACGTATGATTTTTAGTATCATTAAGTTTAACCTATTTATATATACATAGGGATACTCAGGCACTTTTTTTATCACCCATAGGGAGTAAAGACAGGGGATTGCTTTTGCTTTTAATTTTAGCCCTATCTGTACAGTTTAAATGTTTTTCTATGGCATAGATTGTATTTGTAGTAAAATTAGTTTGAATTTTAAAAAATGAAGTTGAGGTGTTTCTAGACACCAGCATAGTTAGGGGAGTAACCATTTTATCTGCAATGTCTAGGACAACATCTGGCTACTAGTAAGTTCTCAACAAGTATTTATTCAATGCGGGAACCTCTAAGGTACACTCTCAAGTGAAAAAAAAATTTATATAAAAGAATATATATATATATATAACAGTTGTATTACAAGACACTAATATTATTATATGTGCATAAAATAATCTTGAAGAAGACAAACTCTTACATGCATTAATTATATTTTTATATTATCTGTATTGAGTTATTTGTATTCCAGTAGTGATAATGAGGTATGTTAAAACAAACACAGTATGTATTTTCTGCCCCTTTGTAGATATTTGCATCCACACTTTGTATGATATTAAGAGCTAACAAAATAAATCTTTGCTTGATCTTACAATTTTTATTCTGCAATCTTGGTGTATGTTTTATCCTATCAAGTTAAAGATGCAATGAATATACATGCGCAAATTGATAGTATTTGATAGACATACATTTTATATTCACTGATATCACATAATTTGCTTATATACATATGAAAGCACACATATACTTATCTATGTGCACATAAATGCCCACACACACACTCAGATTTAGATGCCTTGAAAGTGATATAAAATGAAATCAAGACATTCAACAGAGAAGAATCATGTTCTTTACTTTCCAAAGGATCTGTTTTCATTTTTATTGCATATATGATCATTCATATTCTTGTTATTGTACTTGTATCTTTTTCTTGCTTGTTTATGTGAAATTTTAAAATTGTTTCAATTTATAAAATTATACTCAATTTCCAAACACATTTTGTTCAGTAGCTTAAAATTATGTGGCTGAGATGGCAGAATTAAGACCACAAAGATGTGAGTTCTATATAAATCTTTGGCTTTAGGTGTTGCAAAAGTCTAAATTCCCTAGAAGGAGTGCTATATTATATTCAAATCTAAGAATAAAAAAATTAGAAAGCTGTTTCCACAATGAAGGGATGATGGCTCCTACTAAGGAGTTTATAGGCACCAAAGACCTTGAAATCTAAATAGGACATTTGCTGGTGTAAAAGTGTTGTGCACCCCAGAAAAGTCTTGTTCTTCTATTCAATATTGTAGGGTGGGATCTTTTGATTAGATTACTTCCATGGAGATCTGGTGTACCCAGTTATGGGTGTGACCTTTTGATAAGATGGAAATGCAACTCTACCTATACAAGATGGGTCTTACTGGAGATCTTAAAAGAGCCAACATAGATGCAGATATTTGGAAATGCTTGGAGTGCCAACACATAGATGCTTGGAGAGCTGTTAGAAACGAGAGCCCAGCAGATATCATTTTGTGCCATCCTATGAGATGCTAAGCAAGGACCCACAGTACAGAAGCCAGAAATTAGACAGCCCAGGGAAGGAAAAAGAAGAAATTCAGAGTTGCCTCAGAGCTGACATAGATACATCCAACAGAGACACTTGGAGACAGACAAGCAGCTCAGATGAGCCCTCACTGAAAACAGAGGCTGAAATCAACAGAGCCCAGGAGTAAGAGATGGAGACACCAGCCACATGCCTTCCCAGCTGACAGAAGTGTTCCAAATGTCAGTGGGAGTCCAGGTATCCTCTTGATGATGCCTTACTTTGGACATTTTTATGGCCTTAGAACTGTAAACTTGTAACTTAATGAATTCCCCTTATAAAAGCCAACCCATTTCTGGTATATTGAGTAAACTAAAAAAAAGACCCAAATAGGTGATTTTATTTCATCAAATCATAATAAACTCTTCTACATAAATGCCACCAAGTATAGTAGAGCATAGTAGTTAAAACATAAAATTTTGTGGATTCAAATCATAGGCTTATCATTTAATTCTTGAGGGATACCAGGCAAATTACTAACGCTTCTGAGCTTCTGTTTCCTCATCTGTAGAATAGTATAAACAAAGTACCTTTCTCATAGGTTTGCTGTATCGATAAACTAATACATGTAAAGGATGTATTATAATGTCCAGAATATGATTATTTCTCAATATTTAAAATTATCATGCCCCAATATGAAATGGTTACATATTTTAGATATTGTTAGTTATACAAAAACATAATCTTTTAAAAAATATGATCTTATTAATAATTTTAATAGCTCAGTTTAAAAAAATTAAAGGAAATTTTGCCACAGGTGGTTATATAATATCTGGCTGTGTCATTACATTCTTACAAAAATTTCCCTGGGTAATTAGTTCCAAGGTATATTGCTGAGTTTGCATATTGCATGCTTTGCAGCACCTCTGAGAAAAATTAAGTGCAGCCTAGAGGCCATTTCTCCTACCACAGATTTATATTAATACATGAATTAACATAAAATACCATCAATTTAGTGCTTGCCAAATGACACTTCTTAGTTCTCAATTTTATATACTACCAAGTCTCTCCTCTTCTGGCAATCTCTCTAGCATAATAATGGCTAAAAATATAGCCAGTCTTTTCTGCCTTTTTGGAATCCATCTTCCACTTCAAAGTAGCCTTACCTGGTTATTCTGAAATCCAAGATTCAGCTAGATAAAATTTTTTGCCCCAATTTCACCAGAAGAAGGACAGAGATATTTTGTTTTGTTTTTCACTCCTGTATTTGCTGTATTTTCCTATTTATATTTTAGTAATATAGTAAATAGGATAGGATTCTATCCCTTTACTGTCAAAATATCACTTAAGGAACTTTTTTCCAACTAAGTGTCAGACTCCTTTTCCTGTGGCACCTCCAACAGAACTTGCTTGTGAGTTTTCAGTTTTTTCAGTGTATGTAATTATAGATGTGCTAAAGTCTTATCTATGAGCTGTTTGAGATTTAACAATTGAATTCCTACTCCTCTAATTAATGGATACTTTATCACAAATAGAAATGAAAGGTGAAAAAAGTGTCTAGACTAATGTAGGCTGTGTGCTGTCTATAGGATTAACTCTAGATCAGGAGTCAAGAGATCCATGTTTAATTCTGTTATTTCCTGAGATAGTTGTAAATGGGATAATAATACCTACTGAAAGGTTATTCTAGGGCAAGGATTCTCAAAATAAGGTCTGAGGAACTCTAAAGGTTTGAGACACTTTCACAGAGTCTATGAGTCAAACCATTTTCGTAAGACATCATTCATCCCTTTTACTTCCATCTCTCAGAAGTTTACGGTAGAACTTTCCAGAGGCTATGTGACTTGGACTATCACAATGGACTGAATATAGAGACTCTAGCTGTATTCAATTTTGCCAGGAAATGAAAAATATTTGTAAAAAAGTAAACCAATGGCATTGTTCTCACTATTATTTAAAATATAATTATTTTTCTTTAAACTGTGTTAACACATGATGGGTTTCTATTGTTATTTTAAATATATTAATAGATATGTTAAAATTTGTTTTAATGTCTAATGTGGCTAATATTGATAAATATAGTCTCTATAAACAAATGGTCTTTGGGGTTCTTAATAATTATTAAGAATGTAAGGGGGGTCCTGAGGTGCCATTTGAGGGGTTTTGAGAACCTCTTCTATGGATTTAATGAAATATCTCCTAGAATAGTGCCTACATAGAATAGGTGTTCAATAATTATTTTTTTAAATGACATTGGCTGTGCTATGGCAAGAAAGAAATTTTATTATACTATATTTCTTGTCCTTACCAATTTATTAAGTGATTCAATATAAAATACAACAAGGGCAAACTAAAGTATGATTAATTTATATATTGAGTATTAATTTGCCTGTTTAAAAGTTATGATAAGACTTTGACAGATTAATAAAACATAGTTCAGACACTACAGGTGTTGATACTTCTGGGAAAATTAGGACATAAAAAGGTAGAAATTCGTTTTTACAATCATAATTTCATACAGTTACCAACAAAGTTGGAATATTAAAAAGTCAGTAGACTGTTCACTTTATTCTTTGTATTTCACTCATTTGACCATTTATTGTCCTTTTAATCAGGTATGTATGATCTACTATCTGCCAGATACTTTGCTAATTTCTGGGATATAATTATGTACAGGAACTAATTCCTGCCTTTATCAACATTACAGTTGAGCTAAAAACAACAGAAAAAAATGAGTATAAATAAGAGTAAGTTGTAGAACTATTATTTAAGTTTGCTATACCAAACTTAAAAAAAGGAGACAGGTTTTTTTCTAGTTACACCTTTGGAAGCAGGGAAATCATGAAGGAACTATTAAGGGAATAGGGAGAATGGGATAAATTGAGGAAGGACAAGGATGATGGCAGGCCAGAAAATGATGTGCTTTTGAAAAGCAAGCACATGTGAAATGAAATCAGAACTGTGAAATTCTGCATGTGTGCAATAATTAGCCAGGTGTGGCCCTGCTGATAGTGCTTGGCAGAATTATCTATAGAACAGACGTGGAAAGTTTGCAGAGGATTCTAATTTAAATAGAACAGCTACACTGTGTAGGGAAAAGTGTAAATAGAGACAAGTGTAAATAACAGCTGGCAGCAGTTATGTGTCTCAAAAATCCAAATAGTGTTCTGCTTTTGAATATAGGTTAAAGTAGATCTGATATGCCAGTACTTTTTTTAGGACCTAGAGTCCTAGAAATTCTGTTGAAACAGACTGGTGTGATTTTGTGCTCTGCAGAATGTTGGCGCTCTTAGAATAAATATTTGATAAAACTACCATAAACTATTGTAAAAAAAACAATTATATCAGAAACATTTTATGGATTCAGCCTATTCCTTTTCCTATATCTGTCCCCCTCCTCCCCCAGCTACTCCTTGGTCTACCTCTAGACCCATGAATAGGAAAAGCAAGTCTATAATCCTGTGTTTTAGTTTGCTGATGCTGCTGGAATGCAAATATACCAGAAATGGGTTGGTTTTTATAAAAGGGATTTATTAAGTTATAAGTATAACCATTCTAAGGCCATAAAAATGTCAAAAATAAGGCATGTGAGAAAGATACTTTGACTCAAGAAAGGTCGATGGCATTCCTTTGTCAGCTGGGAAGGCATGTGGCTGGTGCCTGCTGGTTTTTGGCTTCTAGTTCAGACAGCTTCCCTGGGGGCATTTTCCTTCTGCATCTCTGTCTGTGTCAGCTCTGAAGCTTTTTCCAAAATTGTTCCCTCTTTAAGGACTCCAGTAAGCAGATTAAGACCCACCTAAAATGGACAGAGATATATCCCATGGATACCGCCTAATCAAAAGGTCCCGTCCACAAAAGGGTGGGTCACATATCCATGGTAACAACCTAATCTAAAGGTCTCACCCTAGACAATAGTTCTTGCCCCACAAGACTGGTTTAGGAAAAAGAACATGGCTTTTCTGGGGTACACAACAGCCTCAAGCCAGCACACTATGTCCACAACTTAATGATATTATCACACTTACTTTTCAGTCCAGATTGAGGGAAATTCTTGAAAAACACTCAAACAGTTTATGAATATTCTCATTCCACTTATAATGAACAGCATTCCTGGATTAACAAGCTCTAAATACATAAATGAACATGAATCAGCAGTAGTCTATTTATTATTCAAAAGGAATAAGTGACTTCAGCTTCTCTATCTCATATTTTTCAGGCATCATTATGTTTTGTAGGTTCTGCTATTCTTATAAAATATATGGATCTTAGTGAAATAGGTTTACTTGCTACTATTTAGTTAGCAAAGCATTAAGATCTCAGAAGACTTTTAGGGAAAATCTTTAATTTTAATAAGTTTATTAATTAAAAAAACAACAATTGTTATCTTGGGTGCTTTCCTTTGGAGTTTGGAAATTTTGAAAATTGTGCAATTTTTTTGCAGATCTTAGCACACCTATTATTTCAGAAAACCAATAGAGTCATGCTGGAGTCTAAGATTCTCAGAATTGGAAGAAAATTCAAAATCACTTCATTTGAACAATCTGCATTATGCTTGATATTATCTATAAAATTTCTAAATGTTTTCAATAATTATCAAACACTTTTGGTGACAGAAAATTCAGTAATCTCTAAGATTTCCAATTGCCTTCTCTGATTTTCCTAATTTGCAAACTCTGCTGTTGACATTTTCTTCCTAACTGAAGTAAGGAGTTGTGCCTCTTTGTGGTCTTTTAATGCTATTTCACCAGCTCCCCAAAGAAGCAGTTTAAAATATTTTTGTTCTTGTTAATATTCATATACTAAAGAAAAATGAATGTTCACTCTGACATTTGTTGTTTCAGCAAAAATAAAGCTTTAGTTTTTAGCCTTCTTGATACTTGCCATTTTTGTAAATCATACTAATTCTTTCTATTAGTTCCTAGTGACATGCATGTGTTTTCAGAATATTTTTTCTTTTTTCTTTTCTTTTTTATTAGTGACCCCTGGAAATCTTCCTGGGAAGTTCTAGTTCCTATTTTTTTTTTTTTTTTTAACTTTCTTCCCCTTTTTCTTTCTCCTCGGGACATTGTTGACATATTTCGAATTATAGTTTTGTTTTTTTTCTTTTAGTCCCATATAATGGAAGCAGCATCAGGACATTTTTAAAGGAATATGTTCCCTAAAGTAGATTGAATTATGTACCTCCCATATATACCCTATGGAAAGCCAGGGAACCCAAGGATTGCCAGTCAGCCAGAACACCATACCGTTAGAGGAAGCAAACCTTTCAGCTCTGAAACTTTAAGGCAATAAATTCCCATTGGCTAAGCAAACCTAGTGTGTGGGTTTCCTGGCTGCTATGACCTCATTTGACAGTTGAGGTGCATACTTGTACCTGATTAGTCTCCTCCTGCCCAATCATATGTATGGTTTTACTCATGTATTCTCATATATTCTTAGAGAAAATACTAGCTTAAACACTAATATCCATTGATATAAATTTTCTACTTGAAGCAAATAAAAATTATTATAACATATATGTCATAAGTATCACCTAATTTAATTGTGATTCTACAATGCATTATACTTAATATAATTTCTTGCTGATTAATAGCCACTGGAATCATTCTCATGTCTGGTTACTCTAAAAAGCTATATTATAGTATACAACACAATTTTCCCAATTGGCTTTAAATGAAATTAGGTTCTATCTGGAAATCATAGTAAAAATGGTGAGTAAATAAGGGAAAATTTTCTTAAAGTTAAGCGTACAGTATATTATTTTCATGGTACAGTAGCAGTTTCTATGCAGTTTTCTTTTTTTTTTTCCTGTGAGACAATTTTCTTCAGATGACAAGACATGCCAGCAGGAGAAATCTTATTAGTGCTAACTGACCTTTTGTCAGATAACTCAGCTCCCAATTTACCTTCCAACCCTTGAAATGTGACACAACAAATCAAGGGTTTAGCGATGTCATGTTAGAATATGGTGGCTTCTAAGATAATCTTCAACATATCAATTATTTATTAATTACTTTATTTTTGGTGTGTGTCATCCCTAAACACTTTAATCTAATATACAAAGTAATTGTTTTGCCTTAAAATAAGAAAATTAAAGCAAATTTTTAAAAATTAAATAGGTATGAGAATTAAAATCTTAACAAGGTCATAAATCTTTTAGTCAGTTTTTTAATTTTTTTGTTATTTGATTTATTAAATTCTAATCACCCAGATTAGAAAGAATTTTAACAAGCTTATAGTTATGTTAATCTTCATTGGTTTTTCTTTTATGTGACTGCAGATGGTCAACATTTTTTTCTAACTCCTGTCATTTTAGATTAAGAATAGAAGTTGGAAATAGCTATGTGCATCATTTTCCTATGACTACATGGACTAGTTGTCTCCCTTATACTTTCCAGAGACATTGTAAAGTATGTTTTTGATCTGACAATTCAAACCTAGAGCTGATATTTCTTCTTGATTCTTGACACAATTTCTACTGTTATTCTAGTTCCACCCCAAAAAATCATTAAACATAGGACAAATTTTACCTGCATTTGTTTATATAACAAAATCTTGCAGCAGCCTTTATTCTTCTCAAATTCAAGGACAAGAATATTGTTAATGATCTATCAAACATTTTCTACTCTCATCCCTCTCACTCCCAACAGTTTTCCATTATTATATTTGCTAGGAGGGTTTGAAACTGTTATGTACCCCAGAAAAGCCATGCTTTTTAAATCCAATCTTGTGGGTGCAGACCTGTTGGGGGTGGGAATTTTGACTAGGTCGTTTCCACGGAAATGTGACCCACCTAATTCAAGGTAGGTCTTAATCCTTTCCTGGAACCCATAATGAGAGAGCACTGAGAGAAACTATGAGAGAAAGAAAACACCCACAGAGACATTTTGGATCAAAGGACCAGCAGATGTCACCATGTTACTTCTCATGTGACAGAGGAACCCTGGATGCCAGCAGTCTTTCCTCCAAGAAGGTATCCTTTTGTTGATATCTTAATTTGGACATTTTCATGGTCTTAGAACTGTAAATTTATAACCTAATAAATTCTCTTTGTAAAAGCCAATCCATTTCTGGCATATTGTATTCCAGCAACTTTAGCAAACTGAAACAGTGATCTTGTTCCTAACTCAAACGAGGTTGGAACATCTTGTTTGGTCAAAGCCAATGGTGATATTTCATTTCCCTTTCATTCCTTTTATGGTTTAGGCATGTGATATAATCTACCAAAGGGCTTCTGCACAAGGATTTCTATTAAAAAGAGAGAAATTGAGAGAGAAATGGTTCCCTGTTTTTAACAAGACATAATTATTTCTGTAGGTCGTGTCTTTGATTGCAATGGCCATCTTCCAATTCTGAAATGAGTTAAATCAATATGCTGATGGTGGAAGGGAGATAACACAAAACTTTTATTTTGAATGGTGTCATTGTTAAAACATTCTTAGAGCTGGTCTACCTTAGTGCTTATTGTTTTGTGAAATAATAAGTCACTTTATTGTTTTAAGATTTCTTTCCTTGAAACTTTTTCCTTTTAAACTTTAATGACTACATTTTATTTCCTTCTCTCCTTATTGCAAATGGATAAAATGAGAGGCACTAAAAAGTGAAAGGATGATAAATTGAAAGGAGGGATTTGGGCAATTGTAAACAATTTCCTTCAATTATATTTAATATTGTTGACTCTGTGAAGAACATTATAAAAATAAGAAATAGTAAGCAATAAATTTATATCATTTTTTCATATCACTGCCAATATGCTAAATGCATGTCACACTAAATTTATACTATTTCCTATAAATGGGAATACAAATTTCCATAACTTTGTTAAATAAAAAATTACAACATAAAAATATTTTATCATTTTTATAGTCCACAAATTCAGTAATGCCAAAAAATATTGCTGTTTAAGTTTTTCTGAAAATAAAGCTTAATCTCTATATCTTGGGCCCCTATTCTAATTGATGTCAGAAAACTTAACATAATCTTTTCTAAAGAAATCCACTTCCGAGGAAATTTACTGAGAATGCTGTATATCTCAGAGTTAAGATTAGTCAAATTCAGAATTTTCTCTTTTCATCAGTTTTCCTGTGTTAGAATCCGTGTTTCTGGGCTTTTGTGGCAGTGTGATATTTCAGGCAGGAACATGTCTACAGCTATTATGTGGTGACATTCCCTGAGGGGCAAAAATTACCCCAATATAAGTTTTAATTACTGGCACCTTTTCATACTGGCTCTTGTCAATCTACCCATTGCCATCTAGCTTGCTTGGTGATGCTCAAGGGCATTCCCTGAACATAATTTTAAATCTACTTTTAAGATTCATACTGGCTCACAACAGGTAACTCCTATAGCGTTATAATTGTCCCAGGGAAATTACTATCTTACCCCAAATGGAGGAACAGGATGTCTGAGGTTATCAGCAGGGCCTCTCCATTCCTAACATTCCTTATAGTGGTCTTTTTCCAGGACACTGGAACTCAAGACAGACAGATGAGACTGTCTCCTCCCCTTTTTCAGGTCCAGAAAGATATCTGAAGAAATAGAAATATTTAATTTGCTGCCAAATGTTTAGGAAACACGAAAGCAACTAAATATGGCATTAAGATTTACCTCTCACCAGATATAAAACTTAATTCAAAATAGGTCAGTGAACTAAAATAAGAGCAAATACCATAAAGCTCTTATAAGAAAACGTAGGGAAATTAGGTTGTATTTCTTTTGGTTGTTGAGTTGTAGAAGTCCATTTTATTTACTTTTGTTTTTGAATTTTGTGTGTGGTTTTATATAAATCTAAAAATTCATTGACTACTAGGTAAAATGGACTTCATCAAAATTAAAAATGTTTGTGCATGAAAGGACGTTATCAAGAAAGTGAAAACACAACTTAAAGAATGGGAGAAAATATTTGGAAACCAAATATCTAATAAGGGTCAAATATCCAGAATATATAAAAAACTTCTAAAACTTAACAAAAAGACAAACAACCCAATTAAGTCATGGGCCATTGGTTTAAAAGACTTTTCACTAAAGAATATATTCAAGTGACCAACAAGCATATGAAAATGTGCTCAATATCATTAGCCATTAGAGAAGTGCAAATTAAAACTTTAATGAGATACCACTTCATACCCACTATGATGGATATTATTTAAAAAACTGAAAATATGTGTTGGTGAGGATGTGAAAAACAGGAACACTCATTAATTGTTTGTGGGAATGTAAAATAGTACAGTCACTGTAGAAAACAATTTAGCTGTCCCTCATAAACATGAAATTCTATGTTTAAGGTAATTAAATGTATAACTAAAGATAGAACTACCACATGACCTGTTAATTCTACTCCTAGGTATATACTTAAGAGATTTGAAAGCAGGGACTTTTACAGACATTTGTGTACCAATGTTCATCACAGAAATATTCACAATATACAAAAGTTAGAAGCTGCCCAAGTGTTGATCATCAGATGAATGGATAAAGAAAATGTTGTATATCCATACAATGGAATAGCTTCCAGCCATAAAAAGAAGTGAAGTGCTGGTACAGGATACAACACGAATGAACCTTAAAGACATAATGTTGAGTGAAATAGATAGACACAAAAGGACAAATGTTGTATTAATGATTTCTCTTAAATAAAATAATTGAAATAAATAAATTCCTAGAGACAGATAGTAAAATCACAGTTACCATGGTGTGGGGGTAAGGGTACTGGGGAGCTATTGTTAAATGTATATGAGTTTTGGTTTGGGATGATGAGAATATTTTGGAAAAAGGTAGTGGTAAAAGTTCCACAATATTGTCAATGTACTTAATATCAAAGAATTCTCCACTTAACAGTGATTTTTATGTTGTATGTACTTTACCAAAATTAAAAATAAATTAATTAGTTCTAAAAAAGAGTTAAATATTCTTATTGATCATGGACAGATTAGAATACTCTAATTTTGCCACTACTAAAAGCATTCACTTGAAATGGAATGCATGTATCCCAAGAACTGTAACTGCCCAAAATAGTTTAGGTAGGGGTTTATCCTTCCTCTCCCCCTATGTCATGTCAACATCCCAGTTAAGCTTCATGAGCTCCTTACCTGACCATGCCCTAAAATATGTTATCTAGATGTCTTTCATTGAAATAAGGTTTCCAGGACTATGTCCTGCTTGTATGGAAAGCAGAATGTGACTCATGATTTTTCTCACTTGAAGATCTAGGGTAGTTTCAAATTTGCAATTCTTTCATGGCAAGTAGACATCAAATAAGTATGTAGTCTTCTATCCATCTGATTTAGTCCAAGCACCTTAATTTACTGAATTTCTAAGAGTATTTTACTGATAGGCAGAAGGAGTACTTGTGTACACCTGACTTCTAGCTCCCTATCATACACACCTGCACAGGTTTGCCCCATTCTGCTCTCTGAAGCAACAGAGTTTGAAAAGTCCCCTCAATATCTTCTATATAAGTCTATTTTCAGAAAACTATATACATCCTGGCAACGCTCCAAGTCTTTTCCTTGGCTGGATTTCCATTCTTCCGTTCTTCAGCCAGCGCTCATCAGAAGTGTTTGCAGACTCCTCACCATTTTGAATATTCACTATGTTGTTGACACTCCAGGAAATACTTTATATGTAATGTTAATGCATAAATATCAAGTTAGACCTATCTTTAAAAAAATAATAAATCTTTCAAAACAGGAAGGTGATTTATTCCCCTGTTGAAAGTCCTTCGCTTTTTTCTATATCCATATCAAGAGATAAAATACACCAGAATGTCTTTGCCATGCAGAGTAATTGATTACCACAATAATTTTGAATAACAAACCACTAGAAAACCTCATCAGCATAAAATAATGAGCATTGATTGCTGACACATCTGGAATCAGCTCGGGATTGGCAAGGTGCTTCTGGTGATCCTGACTGGGCTTGCTCAAAATTCTAGAATTTGCCTGGCTGATGGTTGATCCAGGCTACCTTTGGTTGGGGTAATAGGAAAGGTGAGCATTACTCTGCAATTTAGGTTCTTTTGAGATAAGCCAGTGCTTGTTTTTGCTGTTCCTGGGTTGTTATTTGCATGGAGGTAGCCAACACAAAGAACAAGAGAGGTAAGGCGATTGCAAATGTGCTAACGCTTTTCAAGCCCACTGTGGAAAGCAGTTCGCTTGGCTAGGCCTACAATCACAGTGAAGAGCACCACAAAATTGCATAGCGAAGGGAAAGGATACAGGGAAGGGTGAAAATTTGGGTCAATTTGCCATCTAATATATATATATATACTGCCTAAGTCAGCAAAACATTTAAAGATAGTCATGAATTCAACAATATACCAAGGGTACTGGAGAGTTAAAAGAAGAGTAAATATTTTTTTTTAACCACAAAGGAGCACATGTTTATTATTTATAGTGATGCTAAAATTTAAAAAATTGTTTATTGACTCTTTGCATTAGTTATATTACATGCCTGATAATAGCTGACCTAAATATCAGCTTCGTTGAACTTCTGCAGATAAGCCATTATGAGGAAAAAAGAAGGCTTCAAAACTATGGAAGTAAGAAAAAACAGGTGATTAGTTAAATCCAGAGATGAAAGACTGAACGTAGTCCTAAAAGACTACTGCAAGACTCAAAGGGCCTAAAGTTATGTTAAGTATCTTTAGAGTTATTCTGAATCTGTCCCTGATTTTTAATGTTTCATAGGCTAGTTGGTAAGGGTGCTTCTGAGATGGGGATAAATTTAGAAGTATCACTTTTCTTCCTCTCCCTTCCTTCCCCTCCCCCTTCCTCTCCCTGTCCCCAATCCCTTTCCCTCTCTCCTTTTCTTTCTTTTATTTCTTTTTCTGTACTAAACAAAGTCTGATTTTGAAAGTTACTGAAAGATGAAAGTGTCTGCATATGTTTCAGTAAGAGTAATCAGTAATCCAAAACTCCTTTTAAAAAGTACATAGAATTATTTCCTTAATGTAACAATAGTGCCCCTTGATAGTTATGATCCATTTTATTCCATTTCTGCAGGCAGGAGTGTCATCACATGCTCCATGTGGTAACTTAAAAGTTTAACATTTACATACAACAGCCATGAAAACAAAACACTGAGAATATAAAAGATGATAATCTTTTCCCATAAAATTGGTATTATGTAACAATATCATCCAAAATAGGTATCATCATGAGATCTTATCTTTGTCTTCTTTTTTGGGTCTTTTACATTATACTTCAGTCTTGGTACATTTCTTTCAGTCCCTCTCATCTCTTCGACATGACACATGCTCTTCTCTTCTACATAGAACTCTCTTTTTATTAACCTTCTTCTTTTGAAACTCCTAAATCAGGAAAGACCTTAAGCTCCATGAGATCACGGATAATAGCTCTTCCTCACTGTTACATCCCCAGAGCCTAGTTGAGGATATGATATGAAGTAAGCCTACAATAAATATCATTGAGAGAATAAAGAATGTTTGCTTTAAAATGTACAAATTCTGTTTCCCTGCATCATTTTTTTTCCATTGATAGCTCCGGTGGGCTTCATGACTGCCTTTTAAGTCTCATTTTGTCCCTGGATGGTCATGTCTTAGAAGAAGGTAAGCTCCATTCTTTGATATCCCTGGGACTTCCTGCCCGGATCCCATGCCTGGTTCAGACCCACCAGTACTGTTCAGTACTTGGGGTTCCTACTTTTCCAGACTTTGCGCTGCTTTGCTGATGATGTCAGTTAGCATATGAGTTCTCCAATATGTACGTAAGGGTAATGTTATATAATCAAGGAATTTTTATTTTTATAGAAAATCATGTGTTATAATTTTTTAAAATATTCTTTACCTGAAACTTTCTCAAATATTGTAATGTGATAATTGTTTTGCAAGTCTTAAAGGTTAAATCTCAAATTTACTGTGCTAGGAAACATGTGCATGTATGTGTGAATCTTCCCCAACATTATCTGTGGCACATTTTGAAAGTAACACAAGCAAATTAAGAATATAATTTAGAGATTATTTAAATTTCTTTCATGGAAAAAATAAATTAGAATTGAAGCAAAATACCTAGGTTTTGCTAAATACAAATGGCTGACCTTGGTGGTGTTTTCATCAGACACTAAGGATTGCACTTTTTATGGAGAACCAAACTAATATTGTAACAGTGGGCATAGCATTGAGCCTCTGAAATCCATAAATGCTTTATGATATCTACATACATCATCATTAATCAGTATCAGGCAATACTTTAATCTTATGTTTTGGTAACTGCTAGATAGCCCTACACGCCTCTTCCGTGAAAATTGTCCTCATTCATTAATTCATATTTTCTCATCAATCATTTATTAAGTGCTACATACTGAGTTGGATACTATTGTGACAAAGATAAGTAAAATACATGCAAAACATACTCCCTACAATAGGAAAATCACTCCTTTAACTTAAAATGCAGTTGTTCTTAGAAGAAGACACGTTTGGTTTGCCAATTATTTATTCACACATCAGTGAATTTAGAGTGTTAATTGTAAGTATGAGAACTTTAGGTTACAAGAAACTTAAAGGGTAGGAGAGTAAGATATCCAGAGCAGGAAAAAGCTACGAGCAAAAGTGAAGGAAGGAAACTAACATGTATTGATCTCAATCTATATGTGTAAGGTTTTCTACTAAAAGCAGTTTATCATAAACTCTACATATCTTAAAGATAAATATCACTTCCTCAAATTAATAGTATTTCAATGAGTACGTTTAATTTGTACCAAAACAATAGAATAGGCAAAAAATTGGGTAGGATTATATAAGTGACCACATGTCAGCAATTCACAAAGAGCAGTATTTGTGCTCATTCGTTGTACTTGCTTGAATTAAAGTTTTGGAACACAATAAATAAAAAAAAATACATAGTGAAAACTTTTGGAATGATATTATTAAGTTTTAAAGCCTAGGAAATAGAATAGCTTCCTGCTTAGAACATTGAAATTCTTGTCTTTGTTACCGAAGCAGATTTTAACTCCCAACAAATATAATTTAATTGCCCATTCTTTTCCGACTATACTGTCAACTGATGTTTTACAATATCAGAGTTATAGACACATCAAACTGGGAGAATAAACATGCTTAAATTTTGTTTGGGGCCAAGGTAGAGTCAATCACCCTTCAGCAGAGATAATAGGCAACTTGGTTTATAATAAGCTGTGAGAGAGGTTGTCCCCTAGTGCTCTAGGAGAGTGAATTTTCTGGCCATGCAGCAATCTTGTTGACAGTAATTATCAGTGGATCCCCAAGAAACTTAGGTAGGTGTCCAGTTTTTATTGTTAGTCTCAAATGAAAAGTAAACGTTACTTTGTTTTCGGTTGTACATAAACGGAATGTGCCAAATGTTTAATCCCAAGGGAAAACACATTTGTGTAAAACTTGAGCCAATTTTATTTGTATCCCCAGAGGACTATATCTTAAAAAGTGAGAGAGAGACATATGTATCCTTGGATGTATTTATGACAACCTCAAATATGGGAAATATAAAAGTCTGCTTTGAACACAGTATTTAAAAGAGTCTGTATCTGAGAAAATTATCAATAGATGCCAAGTGGGCAAATACAGATTGTAAATAAAAGTTCCCTGGAAATAATACCTTTGAATGGTGATTTTTTGATATATTTTTTAACTGTTTTACTTTATAGTATAACATATATACAAAGCAAAGAAATAAAAAAGCAATAGTTTTCAAAGCACTCTTCAACAAGTGGTTACAGGACAGATGCAAGAATTTCTCATGGACTACCATACAATCCTCTCATATTTTTCTTTCTAGCTGCAGAATATAGGAGGCTAGAGGGCTTAAATAATTTTTTATCATCACAATCTGTTTCCTTCTTTTTTTGGTGAAAAATAACATATATTAAAAAAAAGCTATAAATTTCAAAGCACAGCACCGCAATTAGTTATAGAACATATTTCAGAGTTTGACATGGGTTACAATTTCACAATTTTAGGTTTTTACTTCTAGCTGCTCTAAAATACTGGAGACTAAAAGAGATAATTTAATGACTCAGCATTCATATTCGTTTGTTAAATCCCATTTTCTATGTATAATTCCACCATCACTTTGATTTTTCCATACCTTGCTTTAGGGATGTTTTGGCTATGTCAATTCTAAATTTTTGATATTGGAAGGGTCTGTCATTAATATGGGGTAGGGAGATGGAACTATTTGATGTTCTGGAGAGGCTGGGCTAGATTTCAGGACTTATCTGGATCAGGGACCCATTTGGAGATTGTACGTTTCTGGAAAGTTACTCTAGTGCATGGAACCCTGGTGATATCTTATATATTGCCCTAGGTATTCTTTAGGATTGGCTGGAATGGTCCTCATTGGGAGTTATATCATTTAACTTTCTTTTATCTCTAGATGATTTGAAAACATCTTGCTATTAATATTTAATTATAATATGTGTAAGTTAAGACTTTTAAACATAATATTTCCATCCACTTAAAACTGCTGTATTTGTGGATTGTGATGTTTCAAGATTAAAATTAATTAAAAGGTATGCATCTAAGAAATATTATCAATGATAGTGGCTACTATAACAATTTGAAATTTAATGTGAAAATGTTGCATTTGTATTTTTTATCAAGTCTACAGAAGTATATTTTATACTCTATTGAGGCATATTTTACACATAATAGTGTGCTCAGATTTAAAGCTCAGTATGAGAAATATTGACAAATATGCATATTCCTGTCACCCTCACCCAAATCAGAATATGGAATATTGCTATCATTCCAGAAAGTTCCTTCATGCCAATTTACATTCAATTCCCCACCCCAAGAAACTACTAATATCTATTATGATATCTTAGAAACCCCATAAGTGTAAGTATATTTCGAGTCTTGCTTCTGTCACTCAACATAATATTTTAGATTAATCTAGCTTCAGAAGTTTATCTCTTTGAGTAATATTACAAAATAAAAATTTATCATGACTTTTAAAACATTCACATATTGATGAACACATGGGATATTTCCAATTTTTCTATTATGAATAAAAGGTGCTATTAATAATCTTGTGCTAGTCCTTTGTGGACATATGTTCTCATTACTCCTTGCTAAAGAGAAATTTCATATTTAATTTATAAGAGTCTCCAAACTACTTTTCCTCCTTGGTCAGGTCATCTTAAGCCCCACCACAGGAAAATAAGTGTTTCAGTTGCTCCACATTCTCACCAAATCTTGGCATTGTCAATTTTGAAAACTAATGGGTTTGAAGAGGTGAATTTGAATTACCAGATAAATCTGTTGTGAATATACTCCCACCAGGCTCTTGTTGTCTTTGTATTTTCTTAATGGTGTCTTGAAGAAGAGATATTTTTAATTTTGAAGTTCAAATTGTCAACTTTGAATTTAGTAGTTATTAATTTTTGAGTCCAAAAAAAACCTCACTAACCACTAGATCACAAATATATACCTCTATGGTTTGTTCTAGAAGTTTTATAGATTCTAGGTTTTTTGTTTTGTTTTGTTTTTCTTTTTTTGGCCTATGAATGCTTTTAAGATCCTTTTGGTGTCTTTGTGTTTGCTGTGAGGTAACAGTAAAATAATTTCTTTTCCTGATTAAATTTCTTGACACCCTTTTGCAAATTACACACTTGTCTATATTTGTGTGGGTTCATATCTGGATTATCTATTCTGCTCCACTATTTATTCATCGTTTCTTATGCCCAAAGTAAATAATCTGTAGTTTTAAAGTAAATCTTAAAAAAGTGTAGTATAAGCTTTCCTAAAACAACCACCAAATTAAGCACACACATACAGTTCTAGTTAGTAGGTAAACAATGAAGATAAATAAAATCTTTAAAAGTCAGTTAATCTGAAATAAAGAAGACAAATGGAAGAACAGATAGGACATAAACAAAATATATAGGAAAATGATATATTTATAACTAGCCATATAAATAACCACAATAAATGTAAATGGTTTAAATATGAAAATTAAAAAGTAGAGAATGTCAGATTGGATAAACAACATTCCAATATGTTGGCTACAAGAAATGAACTTCAAATATAAAGACAGAAATAAATTAAAATTTAAGAAAAGAACAAAAAGATGCAAAACAATTAAAGGACATTTGGGCTAGCTATGTTAACATCAGACAAAGTAGATTACAAACAAAAGAATATTAAAGGGGATAGAGAAATTTATTTCATAATGACAAAGGGGTAAGTTAATCAAGAGAACATAATACCCCTAAACTGTTATTTGTTTAATAAGAGAGCTTTAAAATACATGACACACAAAGTAATAGGAATCAAGAAGAAATATGCAGATTCACAAACATACTCTGAAATTTCAATATCCCTCTCCTAATGTTTGATAGAACAACAAGGTAGAAAATCAGTAATTTCAAGGACTTAAATAACAATATTCATACAAATTGGCATAATTAACACAATACATGTCACTCAACAACAGCAAAATATACATTTTTAAAATTACACATGAGAAATTTAATATGTTGATATTTCAAGCATTAATAAATTTTAAAAAGATTCAAATTATGCAAAGTATTCTGATCACAATGGATTAAAGTAGAAATCAATGTCAGTAAGTAAGATATTTAGAAAATCCCCACATATTTAAAAATCGAATAACAATCTTAAAAGTCCATAAGTCAAAGAAGAAATGAAATGGAAATTAGAGATTATTTTAACTAAATGTAAGTGAAAACCCAACATATCAATACTTGTTTGTCTTCACTCAAGCAGTACTTAGGAGAAAATTTATTCCAATATACACCTGTATTAGGAAAAGATGAAAGAACTCAAATCAGTGGCCTCAGTGTCTACCTTAACAAGTTAGCTAAATATTGAAAATTAAATCCAAATAAGTAAAGGGAAGGGAAAAAAATTCAGGCAGAAGTCAATGAAATAGAAAACAGATAACTTTTGAGAAATTCAGTGAATCCAAGAGTTTCTTTTTAAAAATCAATAAAATTGATATACCTCTAGGAAGAATGATCAGTGAAAAATAGAGGGGGGATTTATACATACATTACCCCCCATACACATGCACACATTCACACATACATGTTTTTAGCAAACTAGTATAGAATTGAATTTCCCCAATCTGATTATAAAGGGCAACTATGTAAGACCTCGTTCTTATCTAGCTTCTATGACAACACTAAGGGTTGGATTAGATTACGGGAATTTATTTTTCATAGTTTCAGGGGCTAGAAGCGTTGTTTCCCCCCAGGCTTGATAGGCGTTCTGACTGGCTGGCTGGCTCTCTTTGGACTCCTTGACCTTTCCATCACATGCTTATGCTCTCTCCTTTCTCTTCTGAGTATTGTTCACTTCTAGCTTTAGAGTTCTCTTCAGAGTTTGACATCCATCATGATTCATTGGATACACCTTATTTTAAATAGCATCTTCAAAATGACCTATTTACAATAGGTTCACATCCACAGGAATGGGATTAAGAATAAGAATATGCTTTTTTTCCTGGGGCTATAATCAATTTACCCCACCTATTATAAAAAATAGAAAATCTTTGTGATTTTGTATTAGTCAGACATTTCTTAGATACAATATGAGCAGAAAAAATTTACATATTAGGCTGTATCAAAAATTAGCATTTCTGATCTTCAGAAGAAGTTATGAAATGAAAATCAAAGCCAAACCTTGCATTGAGAGAAGTTATTTGCAAATCATACATCAAAACACATTAATAAGAAGAAACTAATTAAAATGGGCAAAAGATTTGGACATTTAACAAAGAAGATATACAGACTATAAAGCTAATGAAAAGATACTGAACATCATTAATCATTAGGAAAATGCAAATTAACACCACAAGTAGATGCCATTACACACCCGTTAAAATGGATAAAATTAAAAAGGCTAGCCATTCCACGTGTTGTTGAGGATCTGGAGGATCCAGATACTATTAGTTTCCTAGACTGGGATTCAAAACAATCCCTGAGGCACCAGTTCAAACTCTTGAACACTGGGATGGTGGCCAGGCTCTTCAATCAGGCTCCACCTTCTGAGAACACTGGGTTGGTAGCACTCTTTCTGAATAAAAGCATGGAAGGCTGGGCCTCTCCAACCACTGGATCAGACCCACCTTTTCAACACATATAGGTGGCTCCACTCTCTCAGTCCAAGAAAATGTCTTCGGTCCAGATCTCAGCTTCTGTGACTCTGCCCTTGAAGTTATTTTTCCTTCATCCTGTTCTTTTTCCATCCCTTTTAGTCCAGGTTGGCAGTAATTTCATTTGTACATATCTTATGTAAAAGTTGTTGGTTTTGCATGTAGTAAATAGGGATCCAAAAGAGCACTATTTTCTGAGAATTTTCTTTTCAGAAACTCAACTTTCCAAGGCATTAAATTTTGGTTTCTATATGCCCAAGAGTTCAGTTCTCAGCTTATTTCTTTCTTCTCACATTTTATAATAAACTTCAAGGAGAAAATAGGCTGCACTTTCCACATTTAGCTTAGAAATCTCTTCAGCTAAATATCCAAACTTATCACTTTCAAATTCTGCCTTCCAACCAACAACACAGCTCAATTTTGCCAACTTCTCTGCTACTTTAAAACAAGAATTGCCTTTCTTCTGGTTTCCTATAATACATTCATCATTTTCTTATAAGGCCCCATCAGAAGTGATTTAGTATCCATATTTCTACCAAAAGTATCTTCATAGCAATCTGGACTTTTTTTTCTATCAAGCACCTAACAGTTTTTCCAGCCTCTACCCATTACCCAATTCCAAAGCCATTTCCACACTCTTTGGTATTTGCAATAGCAGCTCCACACCCTTGGTACCAAAATCTGTTTTAGTTTCCTAGGATGTTCAAAGCAGATAGCATGAAATGGGATGTCTTAAACAAATTGGAAATTTATTAGTTTGCAGTTTGAGATCAGGAAAATGTCCTAATCAAAGCATCATCAAGGAGGCAATGCTTTCTTCCCAGATACTGTCTGCCAGTAATCCTTGACTCCTCTGCCATGTGAAAAGGCACATGGCAGCATCTGCTTGTCTCTCCCTTTTCTTCTGCATTTCATTGATTTCAGCCTCTTACTTCTGTGTCTTTTGTTTTCTCTCTCATTATTCATCCCTTTTATAAAGAACTTCTGTAATAGGATTCAGACCCATCCTGAAAGAGGTGGGTCATATCCTAACTGAAGTAACCTCATCAAAAAATCCTACTTGAGATAGATTTATACCTGCATAGATGGAATTTTATGGAAATGGATTTACTTTAAGACCATGTTTTTCTGAGGAACATGCAACTTCAAACCACCACAGATGCTACAAATAATTTGAAAAGCACTTTGTCATTAAATAAAAAGTTCAATGCATATCCACAATATGACCAAGACATTCCCCTACCAGGTAGTTACCCAAGTAAAAAGAAAGCATATATCCATATAAAGACCTACAAATCAATGCTCTTAGCTGTTTTATTTCTAGTAGATCCTATTTGGAACTTAAAACTTTTTCTGTAGTTTCAGAATATAGTCAATCTTAGAGTTGGGAAACTGGCTCATGGGGTGACTGCTTTTGTTATAACTTAAATTTTATTGGATTTTAGTCACACCTGCTTGTTTATGTATTGTCTATGGCTGCTCCTACACTGCTATGGCAGAGATGAATTGTGGCAGCAGAGATAGCATGCCTTGCAAAGGCTAAAATATTTACTATTTCATCCTTTTATTAAAAACTTCCCTACTTCTGGGTGTACTATGTACTATGTGCACTTCAAAATGTGTGTATTTTCTTTTTTTGCACTACCATTCTATAAATATAGATTCATATAGATTGATTGATAGTGTTGTTTTAATCATATATATATATCCGTACTGACTTCTATATCCATATTGTGTTTTATTAGTTAATAGAACGGAATTATTAAACTCTCCAACTATGATTGTGGGTTTTCTATTTCTTCCTTTAGCTGTCAGTTTTAGGATTATTATTTTTTCTTTTGAAGAGAAGACTCACTTATCATTATGAAATAATCCTCTATTTTTTTTCCTTTTTTTTTTTTTTTGCATGGTTAGGCACCAGGAATCGAACCCCAGTCTCTGGCATGGCAGGCAAGAACTCTGCCTGCTGAGCCACCATGGCCCAATCATCTTTGTTTTTATCACTCTTTCTTTTATATATAGCATACAGACATTTTTGTGGTTAGTTCTTGCATGATATATCTTTTCCCATATTTTACATGCTGTCTATCTTTTTATACTTTAAATGTGTCCCTCGTAGGTATACAGTATATAGTTGGTGATTTTTAAAAATTTGGTCCCGTCTGACAATCTTTATCTTTTAATTGGAGTATTTAGTCCTGTTATATTTAATGTAATTATTAATATGGTGGAGTTAAAGTATACTGTTTATCTTAGTTTTACATTTTTTCCTTGATCTTCATTTCTTATTTTTCTTCTTTTCTGTCTTCCTTTGGAAAATCGGATATTTTTGGTGTTTTATCTCTTTTTCTTTAACTTTTTTATTGCATAAATAACATATATACAAAGCAAAGAAAGAAAAAAGCAATGGTTTTCAAAATACTCTTCAACAACTAGTTTTCATGTTTTATCTCTTTTAATGGCATTTTAACTGTACTGATTCACATTATTTGATTAGTTATTGTTCTATACATGACAATATACACTTTCTACACATTATACTTTCAATTGATAATATTCCATTTCCCCTATAATGTAAAACTTTAAAACAGTTTAATTCAATTTATGTTCCTTCTGCCCTTTGTATTATTGCCCTCATGCATTTCAGTATGGCACATGCCTAAGTACTTCAATCTATTGTTATTATTTTATCTTAAAAATTAATGGACTTTGATAATTTTAGAAAAGAAGGAAAATTTCCTTTTATATCTTCCTCCCTGCCAATTTTCTATTTATAGTGCTCTTCCTTTTCCTTTTTATTTTCCAATTTCCATTTGATAGCATTTACTTTTTGCCCTGAAGTTTCTCTAGCATTTTCTACAGGATATGTAGTTTTCTTTGCCATTAAACATCTTTTTTTCCTTTTCATTTTTGAAGGGCATTTTGACTGTATGTAAGTTTCTGGGTTAACAATTTTTTCTTTTTTCACACTTTAAA